>CM053275.1:38876890-39017912 GCA_028583415.1 Protea cynaroides
ATTTCATTTACTTAAGATATTATTCATAAATAAGCAAATACCCCCTATTTGAATCCAATAAAAATAGTCTAAAATTCAAATTCTAGAAGGAAAAAAAGTCAACCCCCCTGTTCAAGAACAAAAACCATATTTTTGGATGCGAGGGCGATTTTCAACTTTTAAATGCTAGGCTTTTTTCTAAATATAAAAATTCTATAAATCTTATTATAATAAATCATCACTAAAAACCAAGAGTGCGCCAAAATAATCTTTTGCTTTGATGCCCAAAAAATAATTTGCATTCAGACGACTTTAAACAGCATTCCCGTAAAATAGAACAAGGTTTGACCGGAGTGTAACTCCTTCATTATAATTTGGATTCAAGCAATCTCGGATTTGTTGGAAAGCTGATTATGCTAGCTTTGCAACGAATTCGAGATTGCTTGAATCCGAACTATATTAAAGGAGTTATGCTCCGATCAAATTCGTTAAAAGTACGCAAATGTTAGTCATAAATAATTGTTTACTTAACTCTAGACACAATCCCAGGTCTTAGTGTACATTAGTAAACTTGGGTCTACACCACATATTAATTAAGTTATGTCTTAAATGTTGATTATTTATGTAGAATGTTGCATATATATAAACATTAATATTTTAGAAATAAAAAAATGCACTGGGAACGCCTTGGTCGCCTAGGCGCCCAGGATGGCCCCAAACGCCTTGGATTGCCTTGTCGCCTTGACAACTATGGGTATTGGTGGGAATGGTCAAATGTTCCTTTGTGTAAAAGTCCATACCAGCGGATGTAATTTCAGAAGACATCACAAACACCAAAGGATAGATCGGAGTAATATAAACCGAAACTAAAAAAATTCCAGAATAATAAAACTGCAGCAGGACCCCAATAAAATTACCTTCAACCAATGTGGTAATATGGATCTCTTTGGGGAATAAAGATCTGAATCCGAAGACCTGTTGCTGTGATGTTGATCTATCCAAAAGAATATTTGTCGATCTCTATTGTAAAGAGAAATCAGAACCATAAATCTGGGTCACAATATGATCCCAGAATCAAGAGTTGAATCTGCTGTCTAACCAAGAAAGAAGCAACATAAAATCGAGTTGCTAAAAAGAAGGATCTCGAACTGATCCCATAAAAAACTGGTTGACAGCAGACTTTATAAGCAGGATTCCTGATGAAGATGTTTAGACCATGGGAAAAACTTAGGTAGAAAGTTTTTTTATGAGATACAGGTGGTGGCGGTAACTTTAGGTACGCTGGGAGGGGATGTGGTGGCCTGCGGTGGGGCTAGGAAGGCGAGGAAGGTAATTAGGGATTGTTGGTAGGTCTAGGTAGGTCTGTTAGAGCCTTCGGTAAGTTTAGGAAGGTGACCAGATGGTTGCTGTAGGTTGTAGTTCAGGTGAGGTCTGGCAGTTGGTGTTTTTCCAGGGAAGGTAGGGCTGGCGGCAAGTCTGGAAGGTAGGCAAGGTCTGGCGGCAGGCTTTTTTCAGGTAGAGAAGGCTGGCGGTAGGACTAGGCAGGGTTTAGAGAGAAGAAGAGAAGAGAAGAGAAGAGCAGGTATCGTTAACCTTGCTCTGATACCATGTTGAATAGAAAGAATGAGTGAGAGAGTTAATTATTTTCCCACCATCTCTCCTTTATTTATAAGAAAAGAGAAAAGAGATTACAATCTAATAGGAGTCCTAGAGAGACTAGGAGTCCTAGTGAACTTAGGAAAGAAAGAGTCCTAGTTAACAAAGGAAAATAAAAGTAAATAAAACAAATATAATATAAGAGTCCTATATACTAAGGATGACATCCAACATATATCAATCTTTTCAATGAGACTCCCCTAGAAGAAAACAATAGGAGAATATACATGACCTCCTATAGAAAAATCCATGTCATTCAGCATTTGAGGTAGACCAATTTGAATCTTTGGAAGAAATGGACTCAGAACTCCTGGAACACCTCTAATCCTTTAGTTACCAATGCTCACACTATCTTATTTGTCTTTGCCTTGGATTCCCTTTGAAGGGGGAGAGATTTGGTCTTCATGTTCTGCTTACAAGTTACAATCTCTATCACTGTGCCTGCAGGTCATGGGGGATTTGGTCGTGTTATGTTGTGCAGAAATAAGCTAGATGGAAGACAATATGCTGTGAAGAAGATTTACCTTAAGGACAAGAGTCCACCTGTTAACAATAGAATATTGAGGTAAACCTGTCATTATTGCAATTCACTGGTAGAACTAAATTTTACTCAAGCAAAATTCTTCATTAAATTCTGAACTTTGTAGTTCCGTACAAACTGATTTTGAATTCTGTCAACTCTTTTCATTATCTGCTGTTTCTCTTTCTATCTTTGTCATGTCTTTATTTAATGTTTAGAAATTCGAAGTAAATTTCAACCTCTGGTTGTGCATTTGGTTAGTGAATAATGGTGGTTTTCTTGATTTAAGTAATCCATTGTCTTTGAAAACAATGACAGTGGGTTCCCTGATCCCTCTGAGAAGATTTCATTGTCTATACAAACTGAAGATCATCATCTGTTTGGGTCCTTTAGGGATGAATGGCTGGACAGAGTTTAAATAGAGTTTAATTGGAAAACTGGATTCATATAGCTGACTCCATTTAATTGGGATAATGCTTAGTTGAGTTGTGTAGAAATAGATGGATTTTTGCCAATTTTGAACCTCTTGGTGTTGCATTCAATGTTATCAGCACAACCCAGCATTGCATCTTCTTGAAAATGTAATACTCCTACGGACTACTTTGTCAAAGAAATGAATACCTGTAAAGTAACATATATCTCCAAGATCAAATGCAGGACGATCTCTATATCCGATGTCACAGGCCATTGGATCGCATTGTGTTTCTGCATGTACCCTTGTTTCCCGAAGCTCAGCCATTCTATTTTCTCACTTTTTAATTTTGGTTTCTTAACTTTTCACTCTTTTCCCCTTTAATTTCATAGATAGATCCTTCAGGATTTTGTGACTGGAAATTCAATTAAAAAATTGGATGTACCACTCCAGTTCTCCTCATGTATGTCTGATTTGTATTAGGTGGTGTTGTCATCCATCTATTTATTTAATGCTCCTTTGCTAACCAGGTCTAGTTCCACTTTCTGCTTTGTTTCAGATGTCTTGGATTTTTCTTAAAGCATGAAATTATGTTTCTTATATTGGCATGGATGCCTTTAGGATATTTCTTTGTCAATGAATCTTACTAGCTATATGTTGGTGCTTACAGGAGGAATTAAATTGCAAGTCTATTTAGTGACCTGTTTACTGATGTCCCTATGGTAATTGACAAAATCAGTAATAAGGTCGGTTGTAAATTTGCTGCGGTGGATAATGTTGTAAAAACATACTTGCCGGTCAGTTATTTAGATACTAGGGTTCCTTGATTTTCCAAAGGAAGGTGGTGAGTTTGATGCAGAAGCATGTGATTGGTTGTATCATTCATGACCTGATTTGGCGACCCGAGGACAAAGCAGAGCCAGTCCAACCCAAACCAGACATTTGGTCTGGAAAGGGTTGGTAGGGGTTTAGTTTAGGATTTTGGGGTTATTGATGTAATTTGGTTATTATGCTATTTATTATCTTGCATTGGTTACTAGGAGATAGATACGTAGGAGGGAGGAGTTTATCTTTACCTGTTTTAGTTTTAGAGTTCGACTAGGATTATTCTTTTTAATTCCTTTTTATACCACATGTACTAAACAATTAGGGAGATAGAAGATTGTAATGAAATCTTAGTTGAATACGCAATGGGGCTGTAAAGTTAGCGACCAGGTTCGTCGTCTGACCACTTATTTTCTTCCTGTTCTTCTCTTCAGTTCCTTTGATCCCAGGTATTCTTCTTTCTTTCTCTTATTCTATTCTTTTTCCACATCTTCTTTTATTCCTGTGCTCTTCTTCTTCCTTGTCTCTGTTTCTTTCCTCCATATTCTGTTCTATGTGAATTGCAGCCCCAAGCAATCAGAATCGATCTCTATTGATCCTCTTCAGATCAATTTGAAATTTGAAGGGGTCATTCCTATTCTGGAAACAACTCATCTTCTACAATTTAGAGTTGAGATTTGGTTTCTACCGTGAGTTCTTACCAAAATTTTAAATCTGGTTCTTTGCCTTTTCGCAGACCCAGGTGCAGGAATTTTACCATTCATTAATCCTCATTGGTTTGCTCTAATGTCAGCTGGAATCAAAGGGTAGGGTGTTACAAACCTTCTCCTAAATTTAGTGTGATTTGGACTCAAGGAGAGAGTCCGACTGAAGTTTCATGTTTTTTTCTACCATGTAACAGGTTGGTTTGGGGGTAGAAGACCAATTTTTTTTTTCTGAAATTGTCTTTTATAACTTATTCCTAGATATTCTTTCCTTCTATTTCACTTCTTGAACTATCCCTGAACTTAAACATTTGCTTCCAGCTGTATGCTTAAGCATTGTTGTCAAGGCGCCAAGGCAAACCAAGACGTTGGAGGCCTGACGGGGTGCCTAAGCGATCAAGGCGCTTGCTTAGGGGGCCAAGGTGCCCCATTTTCCAAGGCGTCACAAGGGCATTGGGGCACCTAGGCACAGCCTAGGCGACGCCTTAACAACTATATGCTAAAACTCTATTTCCCTTCTGTGGTTAATCCTAAAGTGCTAGATAATTATGGTTCTGCCACTCACTTTGAACTTGACTTATTTATTGTTCATGTGGGTCCATAGTGATCTCAAATAGGATTTTCTCCAACCCGGGACGACATCAAAGCCGCTCGGTAATTCTATGGCAGCCTTCAAAGGCTCTGGTCAAATTGAATGTGGATAGATGGATGCTCATCAGACAATATAGGGCCTTCAGTTGTTGGGGTTATAATTAATGGATGGGATGGTCATCGGCTGGGGCTTTTTCTAGAGAAATTGGAGAGGGGGTTTATTTAAGAATTGATAGTGTTAAAAATTGCGATTAAACAAGGGTTTATAGATCCTAGACTATGTTTAGGGGATGATGTTCCTCTACAAATTCTCGTTCCAGTTGTAGAGTGGGTTTAAATGTATTGGGATCTGTAAATTAGAGAGAGAATGAAGAAAACAGTAGTGAAAAGAGAGGAAGATAAGGAGAGGCTGTTGAAACTTTGGCCCTACTGCATTCAACTATATAGAGAATAACCCTAGAAGGCTATACAAGTAACAACCATCAAATAAAAAAACGGTGGGAGAGCCTATTAGTGCCATTGGGATTAGCGCCCCGATGGGCTCTCTCTCCCTCACTAATAACACGTAACACACCCCCTCAAGCTGGATACCAATCATGCCAACTTGTTACCAAGGTTTAAAATCTCGCGTCTCGGAGGAGTCTCGGCCTCCTCCGAAACCGAGAACTCGGCGAGATCTCGCCGAGATAGTGTAAAAACACCGAGACAATGTAAAAAGGCTGTCTCGGTGGCCAAAACTCATTTTTTAGGCCTCAAACTTCAGGGGAACCTCATTTTTGCATACATGAACACATTTAGAGCCTAAAATTGTAAAAATAATGACTCTTTGTGGTTGTTTGGGTTTACACCCATGTTTTGGCAGTAAACGTTGAAGTCTATTGTAAACTTAGGCTAATATTGACTATTATACTCAATCAAATATGGCAAATGAGACAATAACATAATGCATTAGGGGAATGAGAAACAAAATAACACTTCATTATAAATCATTACATCATAGTTCAAATGTTCAATACTAGATGATCCCATAGTCCCCATGAACTTATAGTCTACAACTCCATAATCCACATACAATGTTTAATAATACGTAGAGTGTCGTAGATGATCCATCCTGCTATCATCATACATTCTACAAACTTTTATTTTTTTTTCTTTTATAACCTCGTGTAAAAATTTCATTTTTGAGCAAGAATCTTACTTTCAACGGTTGATACAAAGCTCCCACAGCAATCCCCGCAGTCCGAAGCACCATCGGAAGCAAATTCAAAGATCAAACTAAGAAAAAATGAGGAAGGAATCAAGTTTTCTTCAAAAAAAGTAGAGAAAACACCAACTTACTTGTTCTCATTGAGTTCTCTACCGAGAACAGGGCATAGGCCATTTTATTCATTTTGAAAAAAGGTTAAAAAACCATTTCTCTCCGAGATCTCATGAGAAATTGTCGAAATTAGTCGAAAACACCGAGATCTTGCCGAAATGAGTTATCGACCTCAATTTCGTTTTGGCTAGTGTCAAGACTAGCGAGATTACCGAGATCTCGGCGTGAGATCTCAGCGAGATTTTAAACCATGCTTGTTACAAATATAATCAATCCTCCCACTCCTCGGAGATTTAGTGAACGCTTCGGTAAGTTGCTCTCTTGTACGAACATGGCTTGTAGAAATAACTTTTTGCTGCAGCTTCTCATGTGCAAAGTGACCATCTACCTTAATATGTGAAGTTCTTTCATGAAACATAGGATTTAAAGCAATGTGAATAGCAGCTTAGTTATTACACCACAGCTACATGGAAGATGTATCTTAAAAGGCAAGTTTAGCCAACAACTACTTGACCTACATCAACTCACATGTAACATGTGCCATAAGTATTCAGACTCTACACTGGACCGAGCAACAATAGTCCGCTTCTTGCTCTTCTAGGGCACAAGATTCCCACCAACAGAAGTACAATAGCCAGTAGTAGACCTTTTGTCAATAGGAGAACTTGTCCAATCAGCATCTGAAACCCTTAACAAGTCCATGTCCATGGTTTGAGTACAGCCGACCACGGCCTGGAGCCTTCTTGAGATACCGTAGAATACGAATAACAACATCTAATGAGACGTCCGAGGAGAGGACACAAATTGGCTCACAACACTAACTGGAAAAGTGACATCGGGTCGAGTTATAGTGAGATAATTTAATTTTCCGACAGCCTGCGATACCGCTTAGGGTCATTCATAATACCACCATTATCAGCTGTTAGTTTGAGGTTAGTGTCCTTGGAGTATCCACTGGCTTAGACCCTACATCCCTGTCTCTGTAAGCAAATCTAGAACGTATTTTCGATGTGAAAGAGAAATACCTTTTTGTGATTGAGCCACCTTAATGCCCAAAAAATACTGGTCCAGATCCTTGGTGTGAAATTGTTGCTGTAGGTGAGTCTTCAAATTCATCATTCTTATACTATCATCTCCTATAATAACAATATCATTAACATATACAATAAGGAAGATGCATCTTGCATTGGACATACGATAAGCCGAAACCAAGAAACGCTTTAGTGAAACGACCAAACCGTGTCTGAGGGGATTGGCAAGATGCGGTTTGGTCTCTAGGGCATTCTCCTTGTCACAACTTTACCCTTCGGAGAGCATTGACTCTATCTCTTTCGACGAGTTCTCTTTTTCATGACCGGGGTATCATCTGCAACTCTAATTGTGGTTTGTGTTGGGTCGCGGAAGAAGACATCCATCATCTTTTTTTGAATGCTCTTTGTCTAATAGAGTCTAAGAAAAGATCCTCAGAAAATGCTGGCTTACTAGAAGAAGTATTTGATCCCTTGATCTCAAATGGATTTTTTCCCTAGATGCAAGGAGATCAAACTCACTCATTTGGCCTTCGCAGATGATATTATGATCTCTAAAGGAAATCCAAAGTCCCTTACCTCCATCTCTGAGAATCTTCTGGCCTTTAGCTCCATATCATGTTTGGCAATCAACAAGCACAACTCTCTCATCTTTTTAGCCTCTCTCATCTTTTTAGCCTGAATTGATGAACCTGTATGCGAAAACCTTAGATGTGTTGTGGACTTCCCTTGGGCAATCTACCAGTCTCCTACCTTGGCCTCCCGTTGATATCATCAAGACTTTCAGCTCACCATTGCTCTCTTATCCTGGATAGACTAAAGAAAAGGCTGCATTTATCGAAGGCTAGATTTATTTCTTATGCAGGTAGATTGGAACTTGTCAGATCAGTCATGTAAAGTTCTTATTTATATTGGGCTGGCATTTTTGGTCTCCCAAAGACGATCATCCAACGCATTGAAAGTCTTATGAGTGCTTTCTTGTGGAAAGGTAATGACGACAACAAATTCTTCCACTTTATTGGCTGGGATAAGGTTTGTCTACCTAAAGAGGAAGGTGGCCTTGGCCTTAGAAAGTCAAGGAGGTTAACAGGGCTTGCAAATTTAAACTTATATGGAGAATTGCTGAGAAAAAAGAATGCATTTAGATTGATTGGATTTATAGTAGATACATGAGAAAGGAATCCATATGGACAGTTTCTATGGCCTATGACTCCTCTTGGGTTTGGAGGACAATCTTGCATCATAGACATCTTGTCGGGCCTTGTATCAAATATTTGATTGATGATGGGACCTCTGCTCCTCTCTAGTTGGACAACTGACATCCTCATGGCATTCTGGTGATGACATATGGTGAGAGAATTCGGATGGACTTTGGGTGGGACAAACTTGCTACTGTCTCCTCCATCATCTTGGAAGGAGCTTGGTGTACAGGAAGGGCCTCATCCTCTCGCCTTGCTCAGGCCTGGGTAGCTCTGGTTTCTATCGGTCGCAGGCCTGTGGGAGTGGGGATACCATCAGCTGGAGTGGATCTAGTAATGGGCGGTTCCAGTTTCCTCGGCATGGGAGGCAGTTAGATCTCGCAGCTCCAAGGTGGAGTGGTTTGACATTGTATGGTTTAAAGGTCACTTGCTGTGGCATAGCTTTACTTTGTGGAGAGTTTGACTCATTCTCTGCCTACCGCGTCCTTGCTCTATGATAAGGGTATTATGTTAAGCTCCAATTGTGGCCTATGTTGGGCTTCCACAGGAGACACCAACCACCTTTTCTTTGATTGTCCCTTCTCCAAAGAAAATCTGGGAATCGATTCTTCGGAAGTGTTGGCCGGTCAGCAGAAGTATACATTCTTTTTATCAAGAATGGAAATGGATGCTCAAAAAGTTTAAAGGGAAGTCCCAATGTGACGTCCTAGCCAAGCTCGCATTTGCTGCCACGGTGTATCACATATGGTTTGAGAGAAATCTCAGAAGATGGACTTCTAAATCCAGATCCTATGCTCAGATTTGGGATGCTATTACCTTCGACGTGAAGGGTTCCATGCCCCTTCACTCTCCTCCCTCTCCAAATAATGCTAAAAATAGATTCATTCTATCCTCCTGGAATTGTATTGCCGCTTGAGGTGGTTTTGTTTCCTCTTTGCTGGGTGCTATGCTAGTTTGTAAGGAGTTTGGCCCCCTCTTCGGGATTTCCAGATTTGTTTGCCCTTTTCCTAGGTGCTGTTAATACAATTATTTATTCATCAAAAAAAAAAAAAAAAAAGGGAAATGGATGACCAAGAAGTTTGAGGAAAAGTCCCCTTGTGATACAATCGGTAAGCTCGTCTTCGGCCATGGCGAACTAAGGCGTTGGAGGCCTGACGGGGTGCCCACACGACCAAGGCGCCCGATTTTCCAAGGCATCACAAGAGTGCTTGGGTGCCTAGGCGACGCCTTGACAATTATGCTGTGTACCACATTTGGTTCGAGAGAAATCTTAGACGGTTGGTGGCCAAGTCTAGAACACTCGACCAGATCTGGGAAGCTATTGTTTTTGATGTTCGTGAAGCCAAAGACAAAAACCAAACAAGAAAGCACCCTAAATTAGGAATGTGCCGGATTCCAAGAAGACAAGATGAGTCTGTTCCTGGTTGTATCCGGAAGGGGGAATCAAAAGGCAAAATCTTCCTGTTTGGGCTAATGCCCTTGTTTTATAAGGAGCCTGGCTCTATCCTTTGGATACCTAGGTTTGTTCTCCTTCTTTTACGTTTTTGTTAATTCATATATTTATTCCCAAAAAAAAAAAAAAAATCGACCAGAAAATAATATCGACCAGAAGTTAATTGAGCAACCAGAAAAGAATATCGATTAGAGAACCACTCACAACCAGAAAATAATTTGAATTCTACAACCAGAATTCAATTCTGCAACGAGGGAAAAATATCGATTCTGCAACCGGAAATCGAATCTGCAACCAGAAAATAATATGGATTCTGCAACCAGAAAATAATGTCAATTCCACAATCGTTCCTAAATCAAGCATCACCCATTAGCAATTGATCCTACACATTACCGTGAAAAAGGAAATGCAAATAGGAAGAATTTTCATTGATCCAGCCACCTCCATCAATTGTTATTGCTTTACAAGTAACAGACAAATTAAAGGAGCACTTGGAAGTTGTTGTATCAAGATCTGATGTGTGTAATTGTCTAAAGTTCTTGCTTTGGTACGATGTAAATTACAGAGAGAATGAAAAAAATAGAAGAGAGAGAGGAAGAGAAGAAAGAGATGCTGCTGTAAATTTGGGAGTCTCAACAATATGTTGAGACACTCTACTGCATTCAACTATATAGAGAATAACCCTAGTAGGGTATGCAAGTAATAACCATCAAATAAAAGAAGAGAGGGGGGAAGAGCCTATTAGCGCCATCGGGACATGTTACAGCATCTAGTAATAGCATTGTGATCAGCCCCTTTTATGATGTCTTTTTTGACTTTTGCTTTAGTATCTTGTACTCCTATTTTTGTAGAGATCAATAAATTGTTACTTATTAAAATAGAAGAAGAAGTTGTGATAAGACTGAGCTGAGTTGGAATCTAGGATTTCTTCTAGTTTTATGGTATTCTAATATTCATTCTTACCTATGGAAGTTGAAAGATGCCTTTACTTTTGAAAATGTTAACTTTGTTAATATGCCTGCTATAAGGTACTCAGGGAGGTAGCTACACTTTCCCGTTTGCAGCATCAACATGTCGTCCGTTACTATCAGGTTTGAGTCATCTATAGCTTATTCCATTTTTGTTTTTCTGGTATTTTGCAATCTGCCATTCTTAATCGTTACATACAGGTGCCATATTTTCTATGACCTACTGCATTTTTAGCATGTGCTAATTTTGGGTGAATAAGAAATTTTATTAAGAAAACTCCAATGGGATCACAAGGCCCAGGGGCTACGAAGGAACCCCAGGAAAAAAAGCAAAGCAAAAAGGTTACAGAGAGAGCATACAAGGGAGATCCTATCCACACTAAAATTGGATAGGTAGGCCCAGGAAGAAGTGTCAAATCTGTTTCTGCAGGTATTAGGAGAGGGTCTCGAGATGGGGCTAAGAATCCCTCTAATCTCAAAGGCGATGAAATCCCAAATTTGTTGCAGAGTTATGGAATTTGAAGTCCAAGTTTTGGTGTTTCTCCATCGAAATGTGATAGATGGAAGCACATAAAGCTAGCTTTCCAAGAACACAAGGCAACTTCCCCTTTAAAACTTTCCCAATCCAAGCCCACTGCCTATTGCACTGCAGTATCCTGCGTGGTTAAGGCCAGAAGTGCCAAAGAACCTCATCCCAGGGACGAGAAGAGAAAGGGAAGTCAAAAGAGAGGTGCTAATATCTTCTGCGGCTGACCAACAAAACCAACAGTAAGAGGGCATAACTATTCTCCTCTCATTCAAAAACACTTTGGTAGGAAGGGATCACTGGATCACATCAAAGCTTTCCAGGCAATAAAGCTGTGACACTGGATGTGACCTTGGAGTTAGATTGTGTTGAACCACAAAACTGCCACCGCTTCCGATCTGATAACCTCCCACACAGAAGAGGATGAGAACTGCTCGGGTGATGATGGGGTCCATCCCACCATATCACCACAGCCAGGATGGTTTCTAGCAGAGGAGCCGAGGAACAAAGAAGGATGGGGCAGCTTGTAAGTGGAAAACCAACCTAAGGATGTAAATGGATAGCTGATAATCCGGATCCGATTGGAATTCTCATCCGTTTAGGGGAATCCGAATACGTATGATTGGATTCGGATTCAAATTCGGATAGCTGGAGTTGGAGCCGGATGCGAATTCGGGTTTGACTCAAACGGATCGGATATAATCCGCTCTGTTTAGTCTTGTGTAGACACTTTTACCCTTATAACCCTAAGTATATAAGCTTATGTTTTTTTGCTCGATGCTTCTTGCTTTGAGCAGCTGAGCTTCTCCTCTCTTTGCGTTGAGGTCTTGAGGGAAAAAAAGGTAAGAAAATGAAAGTCTAGGGTTTCTCCTGCCGACGCCATTCGTCGATTGCTGACCGCCTACCGTAGATTGCAGGTTCGTAGCTGCAGTTTGCGGTCTCCATCTCTTCGTTCTCTTAAGTTTTCTTTAAACCCTTTCCTTATCTCTGTTTCATTTTTTCTCCTTGCTTTCGATTTTTCTCTATTTTGTTTTTCCCCATTGTTTTTACAGTACTCTTCTTAACATCAAAATTCTCCAGTCCATCATCTTTGGCTCTTTGCCTGAGTGCACTGTTGCATCTCTCCTTCAGTTTGGGTGGGTTCAAAAGAATGAAATTTTTTTGATTAATTTGTTGTTGTGATGGAGAACAAGTTCACTGTTCACCCTCTTCCAAATAGTTGTCACAGCGGGAGTCTTCTTCTGTTTCCTTCTCGTAAATGAAATCTCATTCCATTTCTATCGGCTCAACATTGGGGATCTTTTTTCTTTTTGTAATCTCCCATCTCTGTAACTGTTCATTTATGTAATAGGTATGGATTCATGCTTGTAAATTGGAAGGGAATCTGCTTGGAAAGAGCTCTTCGATCTGATTGAAGATCGAAGAGCTGAGTCATAGAAGATTGGCAAAAATGGTCACGGATGTGAAGGTTCAACAAACACAGTTTTATGAGTAGTAGGGCATGAACAAGTTGGTTTAATCCGGATTCAAATCAGATTTTAATGAGATATCCAGTTAAAATTCGAATTTGAATTCGAATTCAGATGTGATTTTTAACCAATCTGCAGGAGCCGGATCGGATTTGGATGGAGTGAATAGAATTTGGATAGTAAACAATCTGTACTGAATCCAATCCGTTTACATCTCTAAACCAACCAAGAGACCATTCACCTTCCGATAGTATACAAGAAACAAGCACCAACCTGTCACGGCCTGAGTCGTACCTAATCCTTTTCTTGTAAGTCTGAACAAAGACACCATGAGGGTGCCAGTTGTCAAGCTAGAGAAGAGTAGAGGATTCATCATTGATGATTGTTTTGATGAAGTCGAGAACATGCGGTCTAAACCTCAAGATGAGCCTCCGGGCCCAGGAACTATCAATGCTGCGGAAGGCAGTCTATATAGAAACATTTCTTAGAAATCTTATTTAATTCTACCCAATGCTTTTCTTCCTAGCTGCCACCTTCTAGACAAGCTTAATGATGCATGCCTTGTTAACTTCTTTAATTCTCCTTTAACTCGAGGCCCCCTTCTTGATTGAGAAGGCACATTGAACTCTGAAGCGCTATTTTGATTATGAATTTCACAAAAAGGCACTCATGAGAGATTCAACCTTTTGAATGATGAAGCATAGCAAACCAAACACAACTGTCCAATAGAGGTATGAGCTCTACATCACAGATTTGATCAGGTTAATCGGCCTGCATAAGAGAGGAATCTAGATTTCCATAACTGAAGCTTTTTCAGTAGGCAGTTAAGGATGGGAGAGCAGTGGTGGACAGCTAATCTAGAGGAAATGAGCATGGTTTCAAGTATCGATATGATACGCCCCTTATTCACCAATATGGATACGTATCGACAGTGGTCAATACAATACTCTTTGATACGTATCTCTTTTTTTAAAAGAAAATGTGTATCCACATGTATTGCCTGTATCGAACCGATACGGCTCGATATACTTCGATACGGTTGATACACTCGATACGTGTCTATACACTTAGAATTTCCATTTTCACAAAAAATAAGATACACTTACCGATACGGCTCGATACACCTCGATACGGACTGATACACCTCGATACGGTCGATACGCAATCATACAGCTTGATACAACTAATTTTTTTTTTCCACTTTTCTGGTATTTTCCCTTGCTGAAACCTACAGTTCATGGGAATCGAAAGTTGTAGCTCATTGAATGTCATCAACTATGTCTTTAATCCTTGAAAATACTTCAAGATTGCTTATTATAATTTCTTTCTGTTTAAAAATTGTGTTTTGCATGTTCCCTAATCATTCCCGTGTGTATCTTGCCCCATATCCTAGCATATCTTAGCGTATCTTAGCGTATCTACCATATCCACGATACGATACGATACGTCTCTTATAATCGCTCGACCGATACGCTACCGATACATGATACTTTAATCCTTGGAAATGAGAGGGAGCCCAAGGTGGTTAACTGGCAGGGCACCCCTTGGAAACCTGATATGCTTTTTAAGTGCTCGGTGGTGGCTCATTAACGCTAGAGAGAAAGATAGCAAATTTCTGGCTATTGACAGACAAACCTGATTAGGCTCCAAAGGAGGACAGAGTGTGGGAGATGGAGTCAAAAGACTTTTGCCTTGGAGAAGATCATCTCTTCATTTGTGAAAACCAGACGGATGAGTTCTGTTGATTTGCACTTAAGAAAATAATTAATCTCCTTGTTGGAAGCCTTAATTTGGGTGCTTTAAATTGCATCTCCATATCGAGGGTGTATGGGGACATAGGGTTTTCCTGTTTGATCCCCCTATGACTTTCAAAGAAGTCGACTACACTGCCATTAACTATTATGGAAAGATGGACTGTTGAAAAACAATGCTGAACCCAGTGGACGAAACCTGGAAAAGAGGGGGAGGGCAGGGGGGGGGGGGGAGTGGAACTACATGTGAGCCATAGTATCGGCCAGGAATTCCTATTGGATTGAGGCGTAAGCCTAGTGAGTATCAATGTTCATAATGGCCACTGGAGGATGCGCTTTCCTGTCCAAATCCCAAGCCTTTTCTGAGCAAAGAAAGTTGTTGTCAATATTATATCTGCCCTCAATGAAGGCTGACTGATTGGCACTGACTAGGGAATCCAGAACTCTAGACAGTTAGCAAGATCTTTACAAACAAACTTGTATATTGAGTTGCATAAAGCTCTTGGCCTAAAATCTGTAAGAGAACAATCACCTTCAACCTTGGGAATCATACAAAGAAAAGTTCTGTTTACCTCCCAAATTTGAGTAGGAGACAAGGAGAAGCTATGGATTGCCTGGATGAGATCATTCTTCAATGCACCAAGCAGCCCGAAGTTGAGGAAGTAGTAAAGGCAAGTCGCTTGGTATCCTTCACGCTACGGACTACCTTCCCCAAGGCAGTCCTAGCTCGCTTGGTATCCTTCATGCTACGGACTACCTTCCCCAAGCAGTCCTCGCTCGCTTCGTTAACGACTATTTTAAAAAAACAATCTGAAGCACCGCTAACTGTAATAAAAAATTTGATCTCCTCCACCCGAAAGGTAATGAAATTCGAGTCGCTGCCGTTGAACCTTCGGATCATCTGCCTGAAACAGATCCAAAAATGGCTTCTGGCCTTGTTGCCCATAATAGACGCTGTAAGCCCGGTTTACAACCGGCCTGAGCGCATTCGCTTCGCTCCTCGTCCTCCCGGTCGGGAAGAACGGGGGCGGGGGCGGCAGCCTGTCCGTGCAGAGCCCCTCGGGCCACGGCGCCCGGGGCTCGCGCTTCACAAATCCAAATTTTGCGCCATATAGCGCGAACCAACATCCGTGATACGAAAACCAAAATCAGATAATCCCAGGTTGAAACCATCCAGGTCTGGAGCCTTTAGAGCCTTGGATTATTTGATGGCGAACAAAATTTCCTCTTCAGCCGGCATGGTTTCCAAGAATGACGGCTAGTTTGACAAAAGGAACTTATTTATGAGGCTGACTGGGAACATACCAAGAGGAGGAAGGGAGGGAGGGAGGGAGGGAGGCAGGCAGGCTTGTAGATGCTCATGAAATAGTTTTCCACTTCTAACTTTATGCTATTAACTGAGGTGGGAGGAGCCATCTCTCGAGATCAACGAAACAACAGAGTTTTTGTTTTGACGAGCTTTCACCGATCTGTGGAAGTAGCCTGAATTCCTGTCCCCCTGGTTGAGCCAAGAAATTCTAGATTCCTGTTTGAGAATGCTTTCTTCTTTAGAAATTAAGGAGGCCAACCGATCAGCAACTCTCTTTTCGTCTTCCGCAAGCAAGACAAGCATGGTGGAGTTCAGCTCCCTTCTACACATTTTGATGGCATTAGGCATATTCCCAAAGAACCTAGAGATATTCCCAAAGAACTACTTGTTCCATTTTCTTAAGGAATGTTTAATCTCTCTCAACTTTTGAGCCAATAAGATCAGAGGCTGATTGGAATCTTTGATTTTCCCTGGCTTCTTTCACGATATCATTCAAAGAGGCCTCCAAAGAGATATAGACTGTCAACCAATTATAGATAGCTGATAGACAGACCCTATGGGGGCTGGTGGGAGACTTCAATGTTGTCCGCCATAGCCATGAGAAGGTTGGTGGGATTTTTTTTGAGAACAGGAATGTGGACTTAAATAGTTGCCTCGAAGATATTGGGATAGTTAATCTAGCCTGGAGGAATCACCAATGGTAGAATCAAGGAGTCTAAGGTCGGCTCATAGGGTCTGTCTATCCACTGCTATGTTTGTGGCATAGGTTGCTGTAACAAAAGAGAGGACTGCCCACCTTTGTCTTGAAGCCTGAATGCATGAGCTGATTAGTAGATCTAATGAGAGGCACATAAATATTTGTTTTATCCCTCATACATCACAACCTGCCATTTGGGTGGTTGGCATAATTAAACACTGCTTCCCAGGAAAGAGCTGAAAGATTTGCAGTGGAACAAACATTGTGCTCACTCACTCAGTCTATTCTCGGCGAAAATGCCAAACATGGCGTTGGAGCTTGTAAGGAGAGCATGCTCCTCAGCCTACTTGCACAGTGTTCAGACCTCAAATATTCCAGAAGATACCTTTATTCATGGCAAACAAAAGAGGGGGAGCTTCCCTGATTCAAGAATTAGTGATGTCATGTCCCACCAAAGAAGATGACATAGAGCCAACATCCATTGTGGAAACGTCAACCTGCTTCTGATTGCTAGCCAATTTGCTTCTTTTACTTCTTTTCCCCTTAGCCTTAGCATTGGAGCTAGGAAGGGAGACAGCCGGCAAAGAGCCTTGAGGATGACGGAGGGAATAACCCCCATTCAAGTGAGAAGAGAGACCAAGGGGTCAAGTTGGGAGTCTGCCGGTGGTGAAGAGGTAGTCTATAAAGAGCCTGAGATAGCGAAGGGAGTTGAGGGAGGGTTCAGGATGCCATAGGAGGGTGGTGAGAAGAGGAGGGAGGCAGCTGGCTCGAGACGTAAGGGGAATATTGACTCGTGGAAGACGATCATGAGGATTAGGTGGGCTTATATGAGGTGGATGGGAGAGGGTTAAGAGACTAGTCCAAGTAGAGGGGGATCAGTTAGGTTGATGGACTCTACAGACAATGGGTGAGGTTCCACAGAGGGAGGGCTGGAGCTGGCTGGGCTTTGATATAGAATCGAGTCCCAGCCTGATGGGAGGAAGGAGATATTGGATGGACTAGGAGATTAGGACCGAGCGCACGTTCGATCCCTGGGGGGATGCAATGGTTGGATCGTCGGGGCTCGGGATTGATGAAAGGTTAAAGGGGGTTGGGGTGAAGGCAGAGAGGGATCAGTGGGAGCAAATAGAGGGAGGCTAGATAGGGTGGGGATTTCCACCGCTGTGAAGGAAGGTGTCGTAGGCGGAGTAGAGGAGGGGGTTGGGGTTCCTGAAGAGGAAGCAGGTTCGGTAGGCCGGCCATTAGAGGGAGAGGGGTTAACGAAGGGGTTCTCGGTAATCGGTATCTATTGCTATAGAGGGCCAACATCATGACAGGCGGAGGAACATACTCAGAAATCAGAGCTTAGGTTTTTCATCCTCCACCATGTCGTTGAGGACAAGGAAACTGTTGGATGTTGGTGAGTGTGGACTAATCCCAGGTAGCTGGGGGGAGCCAGCAAGGATGGAGGAGGATCAAGGTCATCACCCTTCTCAAGCAAATCATCTTTGTCAGAAGAAATTACTCCGGTACTGACAGAAGTGAAGGGAGACGGGTTCACTTCAACAGCTGCCTTAGATGAGCCACACGGCCGGTCGGGGACAGGCATGGGGACGTTGGTGTTTCTTCTAGTTCGTGATTTCTCGCAGAGGGACCAAGGGAGAGGGCTAGACGAGAGCTGCTGGGATTTCTCGTCTTGTAGTTCGAGAGCCCATGGAATGCCCAAAAACTCCACAACGGATACACTGGGGAGGCTTCCAATCATAAAGCACATGCTGTTTCCTCTTTCCAGGTATGCCTTTCATTCAACCTTATGGTATTGAAATTTGGTAGCGCTGTAGCCTAAACCTCCATGGACATGCGGGCTTAAGCCAACCAGTTCATCGTTTTTTTTGCACTTATCCGAATTCAAAGGCAACCCAAGGACAAAACCTATAGAGCACAAGGCTTCTAGGCTTCTTCATGCCAAAGGTGGAAGGGAAGATTGGGGAGGCAGATCCATATGGTGGAGACCAAGGTTTGAAATCTTGGTTCTTGACCCCATTTGGACCTGGTTGAGAACCGAGATTATCGAGATCTCAGTCAAGATCTCACCGAAACTGTGGATTTTTCCTGCGAGAGGTTAAATTGTGTCTCGGGGCACAAATGGCTATTTTAAGTCCTGATATTCCAGGGAAGCCCACTTTTAGTATACAGAAATACATTTAAACCATAAAATTGCAAAAATAATCACACATGATGGTTTGGATTTACACCCATGTTTGGCAATGCACATTGAACCCTGTTGTAAACCTAGGGTAATATTGACTATTCTACACAATGTTACCCTATTAAAAGATAAAAAAAAGGCCAAATGAGACAATGGAATTATGCACTAGAAACATAATGGTGCTTAATTGTCAAACAACTCAATAAGTTCATACAATGATAATTCATACTTCAAACTTGATACTTAAAACTAAGAATTACTGATAGAATGATGCCCCCTAACTCCCCATGACCCCAACCCAATGTTTAATTCCACGTAAAGTGTCTTGAAGGATCTATCTCTTGCAAGTCGTAAACTTACGAAGATGATAAATGAGGACCACATTATTTGGGAGCGGAAGAAGCGCTCGTAGTCTTCCGTAGTTGCCTTATATGTGGCATCATCAAAGTGTGCAAGGACACCTAACCTTGGGTATATTTCACCAAACTCTAAAAAATAGGCATACTGTGAAGAACCAGATACAGATCCCCTATGATTGGATGGTGTATTTGGCTGTGGCGGTATGTCTAGCCGATTGGGAAATAACAGTGGATGTCCATAAACTGGGTCCAGTTTGTGAATGGGCATCAATGGAAGAACCATATGCATTTGGAATGGACACAACTACCACCATAATCAGATGCTTTGTACTCCAACCCTGTTTTATATGCAGGGAAATATGGGACATTCCACTGCTCATGTCTAGTGCTGTTTTCCAATACTCAATCCTCTAATACTATTAAACAGGCTATCCACCTGGATGTCATCAGCCTGCTCATCTAGTTGAACACGACGACGAAGCTCCCTCGTATACCTTGCACGTGATGAGTATGGACGTGCACCATGGTTTGTATCCTGTGTGGAGTGACTATACTAGGTCTCCCCACTATATCTAATAGGTGGTGGCTGTGGCTACGGCTATGGCTCTCTGGCTCTGGCTCTGGCTCTGGCTCCTCAGGATTATGGTACTGCTCAGATGCGCCTCTATTCCCACCACCACCATCGTGATTAGAACGTCAGTATCACTACCATCAGACAATGTGCGAGTCATAGTATAGGCACTAGACTAATCAAAGTCCCTCGCCTCATCTCTGCCAATAGGTCAAACGGTTAGGGTGATTGTATATGTCCGTGATCCTCCTCTGAAGCCAGAAACATGTCGACATCATCACCCAACTGAATGGTCAAATTGGGGTCGGGCCTCCCCCTATGCTCATCTATCATTGGTATGGCTCTGTCCCACACCCACTCCACTAAGGGATCTTCATATCTGACTCTAACTAGAAGAAGTCTGCGAGCTTGATCGGGCTATTATCATTTTCCTGCCCCAAGTGTATGGACTGCAACCTCAGAATCATGTTTATGCACATATACCAATTACCAAGTCATTGAGCCAGTTGGAGTACAATCGATTCCGTCTCTTGGAATGGATGAGGGAAAACATACTCCAGTTTCGCTCATAGCCAGATACAAAACGTGTTTGAGAGAGTTCTTTAATTGTTATTTTCCCTAACTCAGTTGCATCTCTGACATACAACACCCACCATTCAGCTAAATAAGAACAAAAACACATTTTAATTATATATCTCATTTAGTCCTAAATCTTGATACATATAAAATTAGATTTGTATTTTCATTCCAAGATTAGTTGTTTCTCGGCCAACCATTGCGGTGGGACTCCCAATAATCCTGAGGCCATTCCTGAAAGTTTTAATCTACACCCATTCAAAAACTTATAAACATTGACCATTAATGTAAGCACTGTGCAACTTTCCAACAATTAAATCATATAACTATCCTCCAAGTTTGCAAATAGATTGTAATGTCGAACTTGGCTTCAGCTTTGCAACAACTTGCTTTGCAGCATCTATAAGGTCTGCATTCAACTGAGTTAATCCTTATATAGATACTTGGGGTTTAAATATTATGCTCCATAAGTGTGAAATGGACGCATGATTAAAATAAGATACATTCTAGCAATTGATCCGTATATAAGTTAAACTAAATACATTAACAAATTTACTCACCAGTCTTATGTAATGGATGCATAAGTTGATTCTCCAATCAACCCTTGATAATCTTTATGAAGTTTTTGTTGCCACGTGGTAGTGCAGCATAAACATGTGCTCAATAAGTCCATAGCAGCATATGGTAATGGCATAGTGGGCTTGAAAACAGTGTCTACCAGTCTCAGCACCTTGACTACTGGCTCAAAAACTTTCATTACCATCTTCAAGTTTTGCCAAAACTCCTCAGAAGATATGGTGGTCTGTGCTTGCACTCCATTAGAGGAACCCGACTCCCTCCGACGAAACCACTCTTCAGATGCGAACATCGATATGAGTCCCACCATCTTCCCTCCGAAGCTTTTCAATGCTATGTAGTTTGTGGCGAGTTTGGTGACGCTAGGTATGACTAAGTCCTCTCTACATCTTTCTCTCAACAAATGCAATGAATACCCATGGTTGTAGATAATCTCATCACCTGTCTAGCTTGCTCAACTACTTTCTTTACTTTTGAAAGCTTGCCCATGTTCTTTAGCATCAGATTAATGTAATGGGCGTCACTTGGGGTCCAAAAGGGACTGTATCTACTACTGTTCATCATTTGCCCTGCCTTCTTATAGTTACTTCTGTTGTCCGTCACGATTTGGACAACGTTTTCCACCCCAAAATAATCCACTACTTTCCTTAATAGGCCATAAATGTAATTTGCATCTTTCTTCTCTGCAGATGCATCCACAGACTTGAGGAACACGTTCCTCCCATCATACTAGACCATGAAGTTGGACTTTCTCGTGAGGCCAATATGACCATCACACATAATCGTCACTCCACATGTTTTCCATTTCCTCTTTAAACTGGTTGTCCCGTCTTCTAGTTCTTTTTGTGTTTGGTCAAATATACATTCATAATCTCATATGCATTGGGTTCTTTAACCCCAGGGCCAGCCTCAAAACTGCATCTGACATAGTCTGATAATAAAGGTATGTGGTGGCGCATGCTGGAATGCTATGGTAGACTATCTACTTAGCCATAACATCTCCAACCATCTCTTTCGTTTTCCCTCACATTTGCTTTAGCACTTTTTGTTTGTTACCCTTCTTCCTGAAAATGCTAGGATCTTGACGTAGGATCTCAATGTAGTCCTCATCCAATAGCTGTGGCATTGGCTTTGGTGCTCTTGTACACTATGATCTCTTAAACATTATTGCCAAACTGTAGCTCCGTGATTGTAGCTGGGCTGATCCACTACCACTGCTACTTGCTCCTGCTGTACATGGCCCTGCTCCTCCCTTGAAATCCCTCTCCTTATCTTGTTCCTGATTATAAGCAAGGTTTAAAATCTCGAGTTTCGGAGGAGTCTCGGCCTCCTCCGAAACCGAGATCTCGCCGAGGCGGCGAGATCTCGCCGAGACTATGCATTTTGTCCGAAACAGCTTAAAAAGGCTGTCTCGGTGGCCAATATGCCTTTTTTAGGTCTCCAACTTTAGGGGAACCTTATTTTTACATACATAAACACATTTAGAGTATAAAATTATAAAAATAATGACCATTTGTGGTTGTTTGGGTTTACACCCATGTTTTCACGTTAATCTGTAAGTCCCGTTGTTAATTTAGGTTAATATTAGCTATTATATTCAATCAAATATGGCAAATGAGACAATAACATAATGCATTAGGGGAAAGAGAAACAAAATTACACTTCATTATAAATCATTACATAATTTACATCATAGTTCAAAATTCAAATATTCAACATTGAATGATCCCATAGTCCCCATGTGCCTATAGTCCACAATTCCACAATCCTTATACAGATACAATGTCTAGTAATACGTAGTGTCGTGGATGATCCATCCTACTATCATCATACATCTGGGAAAGTTGTCGACGCAAATTGTCTTCCAATTGAGCAACATAATCTTCCCATGACATTCTTGATGCAAAGTAGTTCGGTAGTCTTGCACATGATTCATAAATATAACATCGTAGCTGTCCGAAGGATACTTATCTTTGGGAAGAATGAAAAAACTTCTGAAGTAGTACTCTGGTGCGTAGAATCTTGCGGAAGTACTGATGGAATGGAATAGAAGTTGGTTGATCCACTATGACTCCGTGTATGTGCTCCTACATCTGAACCATCGTCGAAAGAAGAACCATATGCAGTCGTAGTGGGATGGGGGACGAAGTTGATATCAACATAATCATTTGAGGTGTATGCTGAACCAGTGCTATATCCAGGAAAGTTCCACTGCTCATGTCCACTGCAGTAACTGCTATTCTCCTCCACACTCAATCCTCGTAAGCCACTAGAGAGGCTATCAACATCGGCGTCCATCGTGCTACTACAATCAGCATCTTCATCCATGTTGAGAATGGGAATGATGTCGAGGCCTACGCGAACACGGTTGGTCTACGTGATGAGGATGGCGCACGTGCACCATGGTCATCATCCTGTGTTGTATGAGTGTACCGGCTCTCCCCAGTGTATCTAACAGTGATGCTCGTGGCTCCGGATCAGCCCCAATATTGACAAAAGTGGCTCGACCCCCACCCCCCATGATGACTACCACTAGCTCCACTACCACTCCAACTCCACTCGGGATCTTCGTATCGGTGCCGGCAGGGAGGGTCAAATGGCACGGGTGACCGTGTATGGACTCGACCCTCTTCCGAGGCTAAAAACTCGTCGACATCGGTATCCAAATGGCTGGCCAAATGGGAGTCGGGCATCCCCCGGGCTCGTCCATCACGGGTACTCCCTGTCCCGCACCCACTCTACTAATGGATCTTCCTCTTTAGAGTCAAGCTGGAAGATGTTGGCGAGCTCGAGCGGGGTATCATCCTCCTTATCAAAGAACATGTTTTGCACCCTCAGCCTCATGTTGTAATGCACAAAGACCAAGTCATTTAGCCGTTGGGAGCCAAGTCGATTCCGCCTCTTTGAATGAATGAGGTTGAAAGTACTCCAGTTTCGCTCACAACCAGATGCAGAGCATGTCTGAGCTAACACTCTACTTGCTATCTTCTTTAGAGCAGGTGCATCTTTACCATACAACACCCACCATTCAGCTCCATAAGAACAATAGCATATTTTAATTTCGTATGTCATTTAAATGTAATACATAAAACATAAGATAATTTAATTTCGTATTTCAATTAAACGTAATACATACACGGATCACTTTTGTCACGTCCGTACCATTGCAATGGGAACCCAAAACTCCCACGGGCTTCCCTAAAGGTTTTAATCTACACACAATCGAAAACTTATAAATATTTGCAATTACAATATATAGTTGAAGCACATATTTCCAAGAATCAAGCACACAACTCACCTCTAGGTTTGCCAATGCCCGTGGCGGGGATCTGGCTCCAACTTTGCAACCACTAGCTTCACTGCCTCAATGAGTTCTGCGTTTGTCCCAAGTACATGCGTATACTGGTACTTGGGGTTCAAATAGTATGCTGAAATATTTGACAGTGGACACATGGTTAAAGCAAATAAAAATTATATTGGTACATAAGTAACACTAAAGTAAATACATCATCAAATTTACTCACCAGCCTTATGCAATGGATGCATGAGTTGGCTCTCCCATTGGTCATTGATGATCTTTATATAATTCTTGTAGCCACGTGGTATTAAAGCTTTAACACGTACTTTCAATGCGTCCACAAGAAGCATAAAAAAGTGGCATGGTTGGTTTTCGCTCAGATCTACCAATCTCAACACTGTACTACGAGGATGCAACACCCTTACTACCACCTTCACATTTTGCCAAAATTTGCCCCAAGCGATGGTACTGCGTGCTTCCACTCCCGGGGTGTAGCTGATTGTCTTCACGAAAACCAATCCTCAGATGCAAACATCGATCTGAGTCCGGCCATCTTCGCCTCAAAGCTCTTCAATGCTATGAAGTTCGTAGCGAATATGGTGATGCCTGGTCTGACCAAGTCCCCCCCACATCTCTCCCTGAGCATGTTCAAGGAATAACCATGGTTGTAGATGAAAGTGGTTACTTGTCTTGCTTGCTCAACCACTCTCTTGACTTTACTTATCTTGCCCATGTCCTTCAACATCAAATCAATACAATGGGCAGCACATGGAGTCCAGAAGAGATTGTAGTCGGGATTGTTCATTAACATCTCCCTGCCTTCTTAAAATTGCTGCCGTTGTCCGTCACAATTTGGACAATATTCTGAGCTCCCACCTCAACCACCACCTCTTGCAACAGCCCATAAATATAATCTGCATCTTTTACTTCAGCTGATGCATCGACGGACCTAAGGAACACCGTCCTCCCATCACAGTAAACCATGAAGTTGATGATGAACTTTCCGGGTAGGACCAGTCCAACCATCACACATAATAGTTACTCCGAAATCTTCCCAATTCCTCTTCCGGCTTAGAATCCGGTCTTGTAATTCCTTCTTATGTTGAGGCAAATAATGAGTCATTAACTCATATTGATTTGGCCCTCTAACCCCCGTACTGCCTCAAGAATCGCATCTAGCATGCTCCGAAAGAAAGGGCCTGTGAGTGGCGTTCTTTGGGATGCCATGATAAAACGACCACTTAGAGTAAGAATACCCTACTAACTCCATATTCTTTCCCCCAAACATTGCCCTTATTTTTTTTTTGCTTACTACCTTGCTTCGTAAAGACTGCGGGATCTTGCTCTAGAACTTGAACATAATCATCCCGTCCCCGTGGCACAGGTTCTTCCCTTCTACTTCGTGATCTAGAAAACCAAGAACCAATCCCTTTGCTCCGTCTCTGTGGCTCGGGCTCAACAAATCCACTACCACTGCCACCGCTCCGGATGTACCCGCTCCCGTCCGTCTCCTCTCTCGCATCCGATCTAAGGGTTTCTCTACTAGCCATTGCCGCATGACGCATCTGTCTTGCCTCTGCCTCCGTCATATCTTCTACATCCCATCCCTCAACCTCATGTTCCTCATTGGATTCCGTACGGTGCCTCGAATTGCCTCTTCAAATTGTTGTTTTTCTCTTTCCATTGCTGCCCTCCTCGCCTCCCTCCCCTCAACTGTTCACTTATGGCCCCGGATATCTCCACCGGACACTGCGGGCATTTGGAAACATCTTTGCCCAATCCACTCAAGTGTTGCTTCGGTCTTGTGATGCCGCCGGGCCCAAGCTTCTTCCCACAAAAATTACACTGGGTCTTCTTCCTATCACCCCGAAGGGCAATCGCATACCGCCATGCAGGTCGGTTCGGGAACCGGTACCGTCGCCCCCATCGCCCGCCCCGGAACTTGGTCTCGACATAATTTCCAAGCACCGTTTCATAGAAAACACAAACTTCAATAACCTTACAAACTTGAACACGCAGCAGAAATTACATTTCAAAATTTTTCTCATATTTTAAATGCGATCGTAACATTTTTCCTTATTTTTCCCGATTTTATAGCATTTTTAATCAATTTTAAATTAATTTTTAATTGCTGAAAATTATTTTTTTAATATAAATAATTAAAAAAAAAACATACAACAACCGAAATCGAAATCTGAAATAGTAAGACAATAAATCGGCCAACGGTGATTAACATATAAATAGGTCATCATCATCAAATGAGTAATAATAATTAATATTTTAAATTTTAATTGCTGAAAATTCATTTTTAAATGCAAATAATTGAAAAAAAATACCTACAACAATCAAAATCGAACCGAAACCGTGAGCTTGTAGATCGGGCTCACGTAATTAACATATAAAAATTTCATCACATTCTAGAAAAAAAAAAATTTCTCCCCTTTGTAGTCTCATGTAAAAATTTCATTTTTCGGCAAGAAACTTACTTTCAACAGTTGATATGAAGCTCTTACAGCAATCCCCGTAGTCCGAAGCACCACTCGTAGCAATTTAGAAGTCCAAACAAAAAAAAAATGGGGAAGAAATGAAGAAATTTTGAAAATTTAAAGAAAAAATCAGAGGGGACTGTTCTCGGTCGAGTTCTTGACCGAGAACAGACCCTCTGTCTGTTTATAAAGGAAAAAAAAAAGCAAAAATCAAAATCTCGCGAGATCTCGGCGAGATTGCCTAGATCTCGCGAGAAATAGCGAAAAATAGCGAAAAATATCGAGATCTCGGCGAGAACAGGTGAATGCCGAGACGAAAATGGTTATCGCCTCTGTTTTCGTCTCGGCTAGTGTCGAAACTAGCGAAAAAGGCGAGATCTCGCCGAGATTTTAATCCATGATTATAAGTAGCTCTACCAGCCACTTTCGCCCATCGCAGAGCTCTAGCCTCCATTTTTGACATATCACCAACTATATGATAATCTTCATCATTAGAATCATCAGTCTCCTCAGCTTATCGGGCTGCCTTGAATTGCCTCCTCAAATTGCACCCTACCCTTCTCCTTATCTACCTTCCTCTGCTGACTCCCCCAACTATTTTCCTACAGCCCTGGAAATCTCCATAGGAACCAGGTATTTAGCAACATTGGTACTTGTCCTACTTATGTGTTGTTTAAGTCTTGTGATCCCACCTGACATAAGCATCTTCCGATAGAAATTACATTGCATTTTCCTTCTATTACCTCCAATTGCCACCGCATACTACCATGCAATGTCTGTACGCTCACCATCTCCTCCATCTCCTTCGTCCTTGGCAGCCATTATCTCTCCCTAGCACTGTTATATGAAAGAATCAACCTTACAATACCTTAAACACATCAACAGAGACTAAAATTAATTTTCTAGATTTTTTTTTTGAATAAACAGTAGGCTTAATACAACAAAACTGAAAATGATATAACATAGAAGGCACCAAATACGACTCCAAACACATTGAAATTATATTTTAAAATTTTCTTCATTTTCAAATGAAAACAGAATATTTATCCCCTTTTTTTAGAATTATTTAAATATTTTTCTTAATTTCGGAATTTAAATAAAAATATTTTATTGGCAGAAAAATATTTCGACACTGTGGAACCGTTGATCGGCTAATAGTGTTCAACATATAAAATTTTGATCAACAACTGATTACTATTGGTCCTTTTTTTAATTAAATTTAAGTTGTTCAAAAATTTATTTTTTGCTACCAGAATATATATATATATATATATATATATATATATATATATATATATTGTTGTAAGTAATGAACTGATTCATGGTTCGATTCAATTTAAGTGGATCTGTTTAGGATAAGAAGATAAGAATGACAACTCATGTACACACATTTAACACATGTTAAATGTGTAATGTGTGCTGGGACAGCTTTATGTACACACATTTAACATGTGTTAAATGTGTAATGTGTGTGCTAGGTCAGCTCTACCTACTTTCTTTATTTACCTCATTATAGTTGATTATAAATAAAGGCATTTAGGAGTGAGGTAGATCAACACTTGTATCTGTTAATGATGAACCCAAATGCTGAAATCGATGATGTGGCAATGATTTACCAGCTCCCAGCAAGATTTCTTAGTAGTGTGGAAGGCACAAATTCCCCAAATCCCCTTCTCAATGGCGTAACGGACGATTTCGACCTAAACTCTCGAAAACAGGCATTTTAGAGCTCCCTGTGGTTTGGTTCAACTGAGAATATTGAGTTGGACCGAGAACCATTGAAATGTTTGAGATCGACCGAGACATCGACTTAGAAATGGTCGAACCTTGGTTTCGTATAAGAGCTCGTCTTGACCAGGTCGAGAATATTGAAATTTTTGAAATCTTGGCAAGATTTCGACGAGATTTTAATCTATGGTAGAGACTAAATATCTAACTTATCAAACCTCATAAGTTCATCCCATTGTTTGGGGATTAAAGATTTCCAGCAATGTACCATTGACCTTTCCAGGGCATTGAGCTTGTCCTCTTCAGTTGTGAAGCGGAATATGAAGATACCATTTTCCGTACGGTAGGTGTCTAAGCCTCGATTGGGATTCACTTCCCGTTAAGGGACTTCTTCACCAGATCAAGAGGAAGTCTATGGCCAATGAATTAGCCAACAGGAGTATCATCGCATTTCCTGATCTCATTGAGGAAAGAATTGCTTAGACAGGTAGCGACTTTTGATTCAAGTTCCACACCGTGAGGGTTGAAATGGAGAGACAGTCCCTCACCCTGAGATGGAGGGGAGGAGGCAAACAGAACCTTCCAAGGTCGGCTCAGACTGGGCGGGGATCAGACGTGACTAATTCACATCCATATTTGTACCATGTATTATAAGGTTGCAGCTCTTTTTTATTTTCTCTCTTGTTTGTTCATTAAATTCGTTGGGAGCTTTTTTGCAAATTGTTCTCTTAATTGTGCTGATTAATTTTTGTGCTTAGGGTTTGCTGACATGGCCAAAATAATACTTTGAACTTTGTATTCTCCCAATTCAATTGGAATTTAAATTTAGAAGAAAAGAGGGTTTTTTTTTTTTTTTTGGGGGGGGGGGGCAGGACCTGAGGTTATGAATGGTGCCCGCAACAGTAGCTTGAAGGAAATAACGGATCAGAATATTATGTTAAACTGAAACATTATTATTTTAATTACTGGTCTGTATGATTCAATTGTTATTGCTTCTCCAGGCATGGTTTGAAACAGAAGTTGGTGGTTCTCATGGTGATACCTTCTGGGGTTCAAGAACTGACGGGAGCTCCAGTTGCAGCTACAGGGGGGTGAGCTCGAGAAATGCCACTGGACCCGAGAACAAGCTTGAATCGACATACCTATACATACAAATGGAATATTGTCCTGGGTGTGTATTTTATTAATTGTGTTTGTTAATGTTACTTTAATATAATAACTGGTGCAAATTTGTTTTGATTGGCATAAAATATGTATATTTAATTATTTATGAACTGGGTAAAACTTTTCAGAATGGCCTTCTTGATAAGCTTATCAAGTGGCCCAAACATCTGTCACTTGGCAAGATTGGATAGGGCCCATTAGAATCCAAGGTTCCTTGTTCACATGTAAAATTTCATCCCAAACAGAGTGCCAATTGGAAAATTTGAGGTTTGAAAATTCAGGACTGTGGGAGAGTGCATGGACATACATGGGGAAGGGCTGCAAATACACGGGAGGTATTTGATTGCATTGGGGTTTGAAATTTGACAAGTGTATAACCGAGACTGTATACTATCTATCCAACAGCCAGAATTTCAACATCAATATTCCACATGGTACTATGAGGATGGGTTGTTTTGATAAGCTTATTAAAGAGGGCCATTCAAATGAGAGTTTCCCTTATAAATATCAGGTATTTAGTTTTTGAGCTTGCATCTACCCATCAAATAACTGATACAAAGGGTCATACAGTAACAAAATTGAAAATAGAATAGGGGAAGTTATCTTTGGGCAGCCACACTATTGGCAGGGTTGGGAGTTGAGGAATGTCAGGCTTTTTGGAGATGAGTTTCGGTGGAGATGATGATCATTGAGAAGGTTAGAGTGAAGGTTGTTCATTGGGTGATGGTGGATCCTTGGTTTAAAGATGTTTTCTCAGCCTTTCTTTTCTCGGATTGGGATATGTGATCTCTTCTTCCATTCGTAGGGAGAGAAGACTGGGAGCCTCTACCGGCAGGTGTATTAAAACTAAAACCAAATTTTGATAGATCATCTTTGGGTATTGATGCAGACTCTGATTAGATTAGCAACCCCATCACCTTGGTTGGAGATCTTCTCCCTACCTTTCTTTTCTCAGATGGAGAATATGTGATCTATTCAATCATTCATAGGGGGAGAGGATAAGTCACATGGGAGCCTCCACTGGCGGGAGTAGTAAAACTGAATTTTGCTGGATTATCTTTCGGTAACTGATGCAGATTGATGAGATCAGCTGGATGATAACAGGCCCACAGAGGAATAATGTCGGAAAGAAAAGACTTGATTCCGTAGTTTTTGGTCCTTCGCTTTATGATATTAAAGAATACTCATCTCTTGTCCTTAGTTTTCTCCATTTTTACTGCATTTTGACAGTATTGTATTTATCCATTTTGTCTGTGTAACATATTCCATGGACTCTCCTCTGTGAAACTCTTCCCCCCCCTCCTCCATGGCCGGTCCTCCTCCGGTCATGGCCACCCCCACACACACCCTTCTCCTCCTCCCCAGGCCCCTCTTTTGAAATCCAATTTTCTTGAAGAAGGAGAAATTTCCGGCGTCCAGCCAGCGCCTCCTGCTGAGTGCGGTATCCCTGCAAATGGTGTTAAAGGCTGTTTGAATGCCTTGTTTGATTCTGCTCTGCTGTTGCTTGCGGAGGGGATGCCCCTTCACTTTAATGCTTAATTGCTGGAAGCATCTCCAGATGTTCTACTACTCTTGTGGGCCAGTTTGTTGGAAGGCGACTTCCTTTCCAGCTAGTGGAAAGGTCCTTGATTCATCAATGGCATATAGCTGAGGGAGTGGAGACTCTCCTCATCGATAACGGCACTTTCGTCTTTCGTTTTGAGAATGAAGATGATAAATTGAGCATGCTGGAAAAAGGGATTTGGTACATGGTTGGGAAACCAATTGTGCTCCAGCAGTGGGATGAATCCCTCTGTTTTCACAACATGAACTTAACATCCCTCCCCATATGGATATCCTTGTCAGGATTTCCATTTCATTTATGGTGTATGGAAGCATTGAGCTCAATCGGATCAGTCACTGGAACACCACTCTTCTCTGACAGATGCACAAAACCGAGTCCTGATTTGCATTTGCCCAAATCTGTGTGGCCGTTAGAGCTAATGCTCCTCTACCAGAATTTGTCACCATCAGGTCTGTGGAGCGAAACTTCTGGAAGCAACAACTTAAATACGACTGAAAACCACTGGTTTGTATCACTTGCAGAGTCTTTGGCCATAGCACTGGTTCATGTGGTCCCTCTGTGAATCCTCAAGCGAGCGCTTCAGCTTGGCAAGAGGCTCCCAGAACATGGTTGAAATGGAGGAAGAAAGTTCCATCGGTGATTCCTAACAATTTTGGGGTTGCAGGAAAAGGAGAGGCTCTTGGGGAAGATGAAGCCAACGTGGACTCCCAGCTCAAGGACCTGAACTTAGGAAACTTAGTTAGCAAAGACCCCAGCAACCAAGAAATTAAAGTCTTACATACCTCCAATCGGTTCTCTGCCCTAGGGAACTCTGATGAGGATGACATCTTGGATCCAGAGGCCGAAATTTACCTATGACATGATAAAGCTCCTGTGCTTCGGAAGGTAGGAAGAAACAGCTAATTCCTTGCTTTCAGCTTGCCAACCACCCTCTGCCAGCTTCCTGATGTCTGAAGTAGAAAGCTTTGCCCCCTTTCCCTTTCCTTGATTTGCTTCGTAGAATACTGTGCGCCTTGCGGAGACTGTTTGCAGAAATCTCAACACCTCTCTACTTATACCTCTCGAAAGAGCAAAATTGATGGTCAAGCCGGCTCCTCTACCCTGGTTCATCCCCTACCTAACCCCGACCCAATCGTCCTTCGAAGTAACCTTGGGGCACCTGTTTTCAGCTCTACCCAAACCCATACCCCACTAAGAACCGACCCGACCATGAACACCCATCCACCTAACCCAACACCTAAACTCTCATAAAATCCAAATACCTTTGGTCTCCACCCGACAACCCCCCCATCTGCGAACCCCCCCTTCCCATGAGCCTTCATCGTCCTTTGCCTACGATAATTCCCCCATTGACCCTTCGCCGTACTCTGCGCCTCGATACTTAGAACTCACCAGATTCCCCTTTTGGAGTTCAACACACCTTTCGCCTTGCGGTCACCCTCATTGGTGACCCCCCTTGCTAATAATGGCTCGTCAGAAGGAGTCAGTGATAATAGGCATTTGTCGGGAGCTACCTACTCATCTGGGAAGGGAAAGCCCAAACCCCTAACTAGAGGTACACAATCTGAGAGATTGGCTAAGCATTCCAGTCGAGGTCCTTTTGGTTCGAGTTCTCCAGCGCGAACCTAGTTGGGTCTTGTGTGATTCCTAGCTTCATATTTCCTTGTGTATTATGATGAAGGGCTTTGACTGGAATGTTAGGGATTAAATTTTCCTCCAAAGCAAGATGAAGAAATTCCACCTTTCTTTCTGCATCCTTGGAAAAACCAGAGTTAAAGAAAGCAATGCTCATGACATAGCTAGATCCCTAGCTTCAAGATTGTAGATGGCTTTCAACTACAATTGTCACAGGAATGGTTGGTTGTGGGTTCTTTGGGATAGTTCCAAGGTTACCTGCACAATGTTTAGTATGTCTGATCAATTTATCCACTTTAAAGTTGATGATTCTTAGCCCGAATGCTTTCTATATCACTTCTGTGTATGCTTCCAACTCTGAGATAGAGCAGAGAAGGTTGTGGGAGGATGTGTGCAAGATCCATTAGACAATGGGAGAGAGCCCTTGGGGAAAAATGGGAGATTTTAACATGGTTAGGTATGCTCATGAGACGGTGGGTGGGAACTTTGATGATTAGTTTGTTGGAGAGTTTGCGGATTGTCTTGATTTGGTTGGAACGGTGGAGTTCAAATGGGTTGGCATGCAGTACACTTGGACTAATAGAAGGATTGGAGACCAAAGGATCTTTTCTGAACTGGACAGAGTTGTGGTCAATGACAATTGGCTTACAAATTTTAGCTTTTCTGAGGCTTGTTTTGTTCTTATGGGGATTTCAGATCATTGTCTGATCATCCTCACTATCTTCTCCTATGTGTTTTTCAGCCCCAAACCCTTCAGATTTTTTGATACGTGGATCAGTCATGTTGATTTCTAGTAGGTTTGCGGTTTGGGAAAGGATACCTATGGATCCTCTTCAACCATTTGTTCGTTTTGCTCAGAAATTAAGGGAGACCAAGCAAGTTCTTGCTTCTTGAAATAGAAGATCTTTTGGCAATTTTTCTACTGCGGTTGGGGAGTGCAGAATGGAATTAAACGCTATTCAAATCGGGCTTCAAGGGGCAGTGGAGGATAGTACTCTGGCGGAAGCTGAGAAGGCTGTCTCCTTAAAGCTTGTCTCCTTGATAGCACAAGAGGAAAGCTTCTTTAAACAAAAATGTAGAATTAGTTGGCTCAGATTTGAAGATAAAAATACTAGTTACTTCCATAAGTTAGTAAAAGCTAGCTAGAACTGGAACCACATCTCTTCCTTGCGGGCTAAGGATGGGACCTTTATTTCAGAAGTCTCAGGGATCAAGAAGATGGCTGAAGATCATTTCTCCATTTGTACAACCCAACAAATCCCCGCCTCTTGTGAGTATACGTATGGGTTTGTTTGATAAAGTCCTAACCCAAGACCAAAGACTTAGAATGGATATCCTTCCCTCAAAAGAAGAGATACTCAAGGCCATTAGATCCATTAAAACGCAAAAGGCCCTAGGGCCGGATGGATTCAGCATGGGTTTCTTTATAGCATCGTGGGAAATTATTAAGGTGGGCCTCCTTTTGGCTGTTCACAGCTTCTTCTCTAGTCCGTTTCAGATGAGATAAGTTAAACCAGACTTTTTCTGTGTCTGATTTCGAAAAAAGAGGGTGCCTGTTCTATTGCTGACTTTAGACCCATTTCTCTATGCTATACCATCTATAAGACATTCCAAGGTACTGGAACACCGATTGAATGAAGTTGTTGTTGATATTGTGAGTCCCAACCAATCGGCCTTCATCAAAGGTCGATACATTGCGGACAATATAATGATCTGTAATGATATTACTTGGGGATTTGACGGAATGTACCATTCTCCTACTGCTGTTTTGAAACTAGACTTGCATAAGGCCTATGATTATGTCAGATGGGAATATATCATTGATGCTATTGCCAGTATGAACTTTCCAGACTGTTTTTGCCAGTGGATATGATGCTGTATCACCTCCCCCAGATACTCAGTTTTGGTTAATGGCACTATGGCAGTACAGTGGGTGTCTTCAAATTGCAAAGAGTTATCAGATAGGGATGTCCCATGTCCCCTATCTTATTCACTCTTGTCTGGGAAGGCTTATCTAGGGCCATCAACTAAAATGCTCATCAAAACCATATTGATTTCTTTCCTCATTGCAAGGCAATAAAATTGACCCATCTGGTGTTCGTAGACAATATTATGATTTTTTCTAAAGGAAATATTAAGTCCATATACTCCATCTCAAATGTGTTAGAGATTTCTGTTTTATGTCGGGTCTGGTTGTGAACAAGCAAAAGCCTCTCCTCTTCCTTGCTGGCATTGAAGAACCGCTTCATAAGACCCTCAAAAGCATTGTGGATTTTCCATTGGGCAGGTTGCCTGTTACCTATCTTGGCTTGCCTCTGATTACATCCAGACTGTCAGTTCACCATTGCTCCTCCATGCATGATAGGCTAAGGAAAAAACCTTGGTTATGGAAAACTAAGTTCTTATGTTATGCAGGAAGGCTGGAACTTGTCAAAGCTGTTATGCAAAGCTCATACTTATAGTGGACAGGGATATTTGGTTTGCCTTCGATTTTGCAGAAAATCAATGGTTTGGTGAGTACCTTTTTTGTGGACGGGGGTGGACAATAACAAGTTTTTTTCCATTCTATTAGCTAGGACAAAGTTTGCTTGCGTGAGGAGGAGGACGGATTAGGGCTCCAGAGAGTTAAAGAGGTGAACAAAACTTGCATTATTGAACTTATATGGCGGGCGACTGAGAAAAAAGTGAGCATATGGATTCAATGGGTCTATAACACTTATTTGAGAAAAGATTCCATATGGACGGTTGCTTCGACTTCTGATTCCTCATGGTTTTCGAGAGTTGTACTTCATCATAGTTGGCCATTCATTCCATCAAATCCTACATCGATGGTGGGGCCTCGACACAATTGTGGCTAGATAACTGGCACCCCCATGGTGTCCGAGTTTTGGCTTATGGAGAAAGGATTTGGCTTGATTATGGTTATGATAGGCTTGCTACAGTCTCTTACATCATCTTCCAAGGGGTTTGGTGCCCTGTTTGAGCCTCCTTACTTAGACTGGTGCAAGCTTGGGAAGAGCTGGACTCCATCACCTGAAGATCATCTAGGAGCAGTGACCTTGTTAGCTGGACAGCTTCCTCCTTTGGAAGGTTTTCGGCGGCTTCCACTTGGGAACTCGTAAGAGCCCTCGGCCCGAAGACTCCTTGGTTCGACGTGGTGTGGTTCAAAGGCATTCTACTCATCTTAGTTTAATTCTTTGGAGAGCCTTGACTCATTCCCTTCTTGCTGTAGCCCTACTCCATAGCTGGGTTATAATCCCAAATGCTAACTGTGGCCTATGTTGGGCCTTGGGAGAAGATATCCAATGCTTGTTCTTTGAATGACCTTTCTCTAAAATAGTATGGGAGAAGATCCTTGAGAGATGCTGGCTAAGCAATAGGATGATTCGCCCTTTTGATCGCAAATGGAAGTGGATAATCAAGAAGTTTAAAGACAAATCTGCGTGCGATGTTATTGTAAGGCTTGCATTCTCTGTGACGGTGTACGATATATGGTTCAAGAGGAATCTAAGAAAGATCGAGATCCTTACCCCAAATATGGGAAGCTATCAGTTTCGATGTTTGAGGAAGCGTTATGCCTCCAGCCTCTCAACCTCCGGATATTATTAGAAATAGCTTCATCCTGTCCTCTTGGAACCTCGGCACCGAGTAAGGTGGTTGTAATTTTGGTTTTTGGTCTCTCTCTTGGGCTTCTGCTTCTCCCATGATTTTGTAAGGAACTTGACTTTGTCCTTTGGATGCCATCTGGTGGTTCCCTTCTTATGGGGCTTTGATAATACATTTATTCATTCACCCAAAAAAAAAAAAAAAAAGAAGAAAAGAAAAATCTTCAAGATTGTATTAGGGGAGAGGATTCTAATCTGATGGCTTGATAGGCATCAAATCTGATGTCAGATCTAACGGTCAGATTTTAAAAGAATATCGAAGAGGTTGTAGTGAAGGATAGGCAGAGTTTAGATGGAAGTTAGAGAGTAGAGAAGATAGCAGGTCGATGGTTGTTGAAAATGAGAAATTTAGGAAAGTTAAGAATGGAAGTAAAGGTATCATCTGGGAGAGAGAATATAGGAGTTGAGAGAGCCAAATTAGGCAACCTGCAATCCCAAGTAATTTGCTTCCAGTGAACTATCTCAAAACAATCTATTATTCAACTAAATCATAGGGGGCTGTGATAACATATTTATAGAAATATATCCAAAGAAAATACAATTAAATAGTTAATAAGGATGATAAATCACTCTGTTATTCTTAATAAATAAACTCTTACTATTATGGCTCTTAAGACATCTAAGACTAATATCCTAAACTAACTCTTAAACTTGGACTCTTAACACATGACCAGTAACTAACTGATAAAATACTAGTATTCGTGCTCTGCCCGTTACACCTAAGTTTTGGGTTTTATATTTCAGCTAGTTACAATTAAAGGACCAAAACTAAAATCCAACCATTCTAGTACTAAAACCAGGCCTATTTTTGAACTGGGACTGCAGTAGTAGCCTTGGGACCTTTTGGGGTGGGTGGGTTAATTAGATCATTCTCTGGTGATGTGAAGTACTGAGATCCTAACTCTGGCCCTATTGGAGAAGTTGACTAAATAGTTGAGCTGCTTTCTTTTAAGACGGGATTCAATTTGCAATTAGAGAGGGTTTTGTCAACATAATTGTCGAGGTGGTCAACAACCATCATGCCTTAGGTGAGCTCTAGTGCAGAGGGGCCTTGGGGACTTATTCATTAGATATATAAAGCACATGGTGTAACGAATGAATTGCTCGTTCAGTTAGGGGCCTAGATGATGAAGGACCTAGAGTATCTACATGGAGGTTGTCTTGAAGAAGTGGGTTTAAGTCTCAACTAGCCTTAGCCCTTAAGTTTGATGGTAGCAGAGAAAGAAAGATTGGTTTTTTGGAAATTGGAAGCATAAATAAATTAAGGTTTAGGGTGAAAAAAAAAACACTAGTGTTGATGGTTGATGAAGATGTGGGCTGCTAGTCAGATAGAGGATGGTTGGGTACTGTTTTGGTGAAGTATTTGATGTAGATTAATGGTCGAAGGAATTGTTTGTAAGGCTTAAAACCACTTCAACATGGTTGGGAAGTAGCAAATAGAAGAAGAAAAAAGAAGGAGAAGAAGAGTTAGCTTACCTAGAAACCCATCAGCAGGTTTTGGAAGCCTAAAAGGATATCGTCGGAGAACAATGTCGGGGACAGGGGTTCAGAAACTCAGGTTAAATTATAATTGCAGTGAAGGTTAAGAAACCATGTTTCAAGATAAAATCTATCAAAGAATTGTTTTAGTGGTTTCAAACAATGGAAGAGAATGCAAAAGACGTCCATTTTAGGAAAAAAAATCAACAAAATTGTGGAGATTTAAGGGTTGGATCAATAGAAAAAAATTAGTGAAAGACTTATATGATGTCGATAAAGATGAAAGCCAAAAAAGTTTTAGTAGCAACAGAGGAGCCCATAACTTTTTTTAGGGTCAATTTTTGGGTGGTCAAAACTTGAACGATTTGCTTGATGTTGGTTCGTTTGAAATATTATTGGGTTACCTATCCAATGAGACCAAAATATCATGATTCTGGACTGTATCGGGAGTATTATGCTGATTTATAAAAGAGGAGAGAGTCTGTGACGGGATTTTTTTTTTTTTTTTTTTTTAGAACGTTGAGTTAGTTTTAGCAATGTCATGTTTGTCTTTTATTTTCTTTATTGTAGGGATCAATGTTAGCCAGTACCGTAGAATAGAATAGATGGTCAAGATTAGTTCTTAATATGATTTTTCTTTTTTAATATTTAAATGGCCAACTGCTTTGGAAATTCTTCTTATTTTTTAACTCTATTGAAAGATTTTTCTCTCTTGTTTCCTCCCCATCAAATTTGGTTGAGAATTGGGTACTACTTTGTTGATTCAATTCCGAAGTATTACTGGTTTACTTTTTCCCCTTGCAATTTCTGCCTACTTGCTCATCCGTTTTGCATCAGTGAACGAGGTAAACTATTTCTAACAAAGTATAAGAGAATAAATTTGACAGTAGCTGCTTTAGCAGACGAAACCAAACTTGAAATTGCTCCACCATTTCTCTCCATCGGGGGCTTGCCATATTTTCATTCAGACACTGCTTTATTGGACGAAACGAAACTTGAATCTGTTCAGCTTTTTCACCCTTTCTTTCTCTTAGGGGCTTGCCGTATTTTCATTCAATAATAAGTGTTCACGTTTTTTTACACAAAGTCAACTCAAGTCCTTTACATTCATTTTTTTTTTTTTTTTTTTGGTGGGGGGGGGGGGGGCAGCATATCATTTTCAGTAATTCCATTTCGTCCTCCTAATGGAATACATAGTGGATATTCCTATCGGGAGGCTGGATTCACTTGATGCACACCGGGCAATACAATCCTGTCGATGGTCAGGTGATCTGATCCCTATTTTTATCAGTATTTGCATGGACTGTCTTAAGATCTCAATCTTCTGATCCTATTCCTTGAGCTATGCATTAAACCACCTCAGTTGATTCATTCTTCTTGTCACCTATTGGCTATTGGTGCCTCCCTAAAAATTATCACTGAAGCATTTATTTAGATCTGTCTTTTCCAGTCATACCCCTCATCCTTTTCAGTTTTCAGTGTCCATGTAAACTCAAATAGTGGATAGCTGATCAAACAGAAAAACTCCTGCGGTGGACCCACAGTAATATTAAAATTGTAAGCCATTGGAGAACCCCCACATAATTTAGAAATTCTAATGCTTATGTAGACCTTAGTTTGATGAAACTTTTAGTATATAACATGCCCCAAAGGTTGCTCATGCCACCAAGTCTCCCGTGAAACAGCTAGCCTCCTAATATATGTAATATTTTGGACAAAGTTGGTCCCATTTGGCAACCTTTACCTGTTCAGTAAATCTAGCTATCTGATTATGACGTGAAAGTTCTGGGTCATAAAGCAGTTAAAAAAAAAAAAGGCGGGGGCGTTTGGGTTTTGGGGATTCAAAGAAGTAGAATAGATATTTATTAATTGGATATGGAAGTGAGGCTGGTAGGGCTTCATTGTATCAATAACCTTCTTTTTGTTTAGATTGATAGGTTGCAAGGAGTTGAACTCATGACCCCTTTGAGGTGTTGGTCTTTACCAGCTGAGCATAACCCTTGGAGTTACCATGTTATTTACGACCTAACTCAGAGAGTACATACTGGTAGCCCTATTCATTTGTAGTGATAACCCTACTTTGCTTACTTGGAAATTATGGTCAAACCCTGTTCATGGATCAATATAAACTAAGTGCTCATCTCTGACTGTCCGAAGATTTAACTGTCATACCTGCCAAACCAATGTAACTCTGACATTTTTTTTTCCTGGATTGCAAATTACAATTTTTTGCTGTGAAGTATTTACAGCTCTAACTTGTAGTACTTTGGAATGGTATAATGGTATAAAAAGCTTTAGTGATGAGAATAACTTTTTGGTGTCCCGATAACCATGGAAATAAATCAAGGTCGATTTCTTATCTGGAAAAAGAACTGCCCTAAAAATATTTTGATGTGCTTGGTGAAATTTATTGTCCTTTTAGTCCATTTGTAGCATGGTACTGTCCTCTCTAATGCATATGAAGTTGGTATGAGTTTATATGTGTTTTCTAATTTTTTTCAAACAATATATTTGGTGTTTTGTTTTGTCATTTAAATCAACTGAAAGCTGTGTAGTGTAGATCATTTATCAATATTTAGATTGTTCTGGTGCTCATATTTGTGTACTTATTTGTATGTTCATTTTTTGTCGTGCAAAGGACTCTGCGCCAAGTCTTTGAGTCATATAGCAGCAATTTTCAGAAGGAAAATGCATGGCATTATTTTCGTCAAATTGTTGAAGGACTGGCTCACATTCATGGACAGGGAATCATACATCGTGATTTGACACCAAGTAACATATTTTTTGATGCTCGGAATGACGTTAAAATTGGAGATTTTGGTCTTGGTAAGATAACATATTGGTTGATTTTCTTTTTATTCTTTAACAATATTAAATTGGAGATTTTATATTTTAGGAAGATTTTTTTATTATATTTTTTTAGCATGTCATTATTTTGGGATAGATATAGTTAATCGTTGATTAAGCAACTCACAGAAAACTTTACTGTCAAGATTAGTGTCTTATGTCTAAGATTTTTGCTAAAAAAATGGTTGGAAACTATAGCAATTGCATGGTAACTCTCAGTTTAAAAGTTAAATGTGTGCTTTGGATCCGTGCAATCCATTACATAAGTTGCTTGCAAATGCACTTCGTTATCTATACCTGCTTTTAGTAAGTGGGTTCCAAAGTGCTCTGCATGTACATCCAAAACTCTCCCATTTATTCAGGCACAACCTTTTGTAATTTTATAATGACATTACATCTCTTAACTGACTACAATATTTAAATTGGTGGAGGTTATAGTGTATAGTACGACCTATTACAAAATGTTTTCCCTCTCTCTCTCTGGTGCTGGGCATAATTCTTAAAGTCTTGGTTTAGTCTAAAGTAGTGGGTTGGGTATGTACATATTGTGTGTGGGGAATGAACCAATGGGTTTTTGATGTAATGGGTTCCTTTAATGGGCCTATATTATGGGTAGTAATTACCAGGATGAACTTTGGAGTCTAGTTTTTGTGTTTTTGTGTTTTTTTTTTTTTTTTTGGGAAGATTACTTGCACCTCCCCTGAACGTGTCCATATTTCTAGGCTCTACCCTAAAATTTCAAACAATTACAACCGCTTTCCATTATTTGAAAAAGTTGTTACAGTCAGCCCCAGTCCGTTTGCTTCTTTTTGTGAGTTGATGACATCACCTCGGCCTTATGTTTTAATGACGAAACTACTTTTATTGGATACTGACTCTGGATTAGAAAAAAAAAAAAAAAAGCTGACTCAGTTAACATCTGACGAAGTGGAAGGCACCTCTTGCAACTCACCACCATACCATTGGAGACGCTTCTCCACATATTGATTGAAGTGATGACGTTCCTTTTTATAGAAAGAAGCAAACGAGGCTAAAGAGTAAAGATCAAAGAGGAGAAGAATAAAACGAAAACGGAAACAAAAAGGGGATCACTCACTGAAGCAAATATGGTGTAGGGAGATACCTATGCAAAAAGGTTTCCCTTATCTTTCTTCCTCCTATCTTCGATGCGAAATACATAAAATTTCATGGAATCTTCTCAGTAATTTACCATCTCTGAATGAAGCCAAGGAGTGAGAAGGGTTTCAAGTTTAAGAATTCAAGCACTCGACTCCCAAGAACAGAAAACTGAAAGTGGCTTCATGAAGTTCAATGTTAATTTGTGGTTTCCTTTCCGGATTGTCAATCTGTTACTTAGGTTTCTGCCATTGCTATCTTCAAATAATTAGTCTGGTTTCCAGCTTATAGTTCCAGTTTCAGATAAATTTCAAAAGACTAGAAAGACCATCGATTTCAAGAATCCTACTGTCTTTTTACTTCTTCAAAATTCCCTATTTCTTGAAAGATTTTTCTATGGATTCCTGATATCAAGTAAGGATTCTGTTTGTTGCAATCATCATATGCATCCGCTAATTTATTCTGTTCTGAACACCCTAATTAACTGTATATCAAGTTTCTCTGTTTTCTGGGCTTCAAGAGTTAAACACCTAGATTTTTATATCCCTGAATTCGACAAATGATTTTTAAGCCCATGGTTTTATATTATCGAAGTTCACATTTCTGTCATGAGCAAATAAATGGGTGCTCCAAACCACAAGAGACATCAAATGGATCGACTTTTTCTTGGTTTTTGTGCTCTGGCCTAGGATTACGATCAGCCTTTTAGGCGAGTCCGCCCGACAAAGGAGAGGGGAATGAGTAGTCAAGGGATGGGTTTTGTACGTCCATACCTAAAACCCGAATCAAGAAAGAGCGTTGTTGGATTGCAGCTGATTCATGGATAAGATACCCTGGGTTCATTAGTTGGCTTCCTGCAGGTTCACATGTCATGGAGATGAACCCTAATGAAGCTGTTCTTTTGTTTTGGGGAAGGAGGAGAGGAAATATTCTATCTTCCGAGTCCCTATTATTACTATCATTAATAGAAATGGGAAGGTTAAACTTGTCAATTCTATTTTTTTGACACCGTCAGCAGAAAGGGAAGCAGTTGTAATTGTTAGAAGGATATTGTGTACCCCAGGTTGACATTGAGAGGGAGGGTGAATCAGTGACCACTAAAACTTTCTCACAACTGTGAAGATTTCCCAAACAAAATACTCTTTGCTGCTAAGAGTTGACTGTTGATACTTTGCTGCTTTGAGCTGTCAAGGATAGTTGTGCACACACTTAAACTGTTAACACATTTCGTGATACACACCAACTACACAGCTACAGGTATCCATACCAGGGGCTTGGCCTACCAAGTATGCACACCCAGCCTGCAAACCACGCACTTCTATTCCACAATCATGAACAACCCACATCCACATCTACATAACACAATAATAATGGTTCACCTATCACACACTGTGATGGCTACTCTACGAGGTAATACCCTAAACAGGGTTTCGTATTATATCCAATACTCAATTTTAGGTAGTTTTCGACTGCTACAACAGCAAGGTGTTACACCACCAGGTAAGTCAAACTACAACTTTAATATGAGCTATTACTCACAAACCTATCAGGCCTCAACTTGACAGGCTACAAATATAAAGTATGTACTGATTACAAACCCATCCCATTTATCACATTCATCATAATGAGGGTTTGTGTGTGAGATTACCTTCCCGGCGTGTTCACGGCAGGTGTAGAGATCACTGTACAAGCTTCTCCATCTCTTCAATGGCCATACAAGCCATTCCTCATCACCACGACTTCACCGGACACTCAATACACGGTCTCGGTACTCTACCCTAGCTTTAATGAAGCATTAATAGCCAATAGGGGTAGGTGGAAGTTTCACAACTCTCTTTTAGGGCTCCAACAAGTGGTTCTGCCCTAAAATCGCACTTTAGACCTCTCCTTACGAGCTCCAACTGGTTTGGATAACTATAGGATGAAATTCCCTTCAGTTTGATACCTTATACGCCCAAAATAGAGATAACAGAGATCGGACGGCTGAGATATGGCCAGACAAAGTTCGGCCAATGAGATTAAGACAAAAGGAATTTTCGCAGAATAATATCATGCGCCGTGACACACAATAGCGCCGTCACCACTGTCGCACCATACGACGTTGTCGAGCTGCGATTGGCGCAGATGGCATCTTTCAATTTAAGCCATTGGATATGTCAGAATAAAGTGGGATTCGCTCAAGACTGTTCGATTGGGCTATGTCGCGTCAAGTGATCTCGGCGCAAAAGCTGGCCGTTAGATTAGAATCTTGGTCACCGTCATACGAAGCATGCACAACACCCAATCAAGGATCCATCTTCATGTGACGCGGATCACCTTAATACTTTGCCTCTGGCCAATGGGAGCAGCCGCGGGAGCATCTTGATGCTCCGTTTGAGAAGCATTGTAGCCGGCTTTTTGCTTGATCGTCGGATCGGGATCTAGCCTACATGGCTCAATCTAGAGTGACCATTTCGAATCCTTTCCTTTTCCCTTGACCAAAATACCCCTGTAAATGAGTGGTAATGCCCTGTAAACTTAGTTTTTTCAGTAGTTTTCCTTTTGAGGGTTGCTCTGCGGCAAAAAGTCGAACATATGGGGGGCTTTGCTGCGCGAGCCATGCGGGGCTTGCGTGATGCAGTGGCAGCATGCGCACGGCATGGCCCTACAAGCCTTGCGAGCTTGAGGGAGCCAGCTGCTGCTGCTGCGCGCCCTGCTGTGCGCGAGGTCCTGCTGCTGGCTGTCTGCTGGCTGCTGTGCGCGGCATGCTGCTGTTGGGTGGCCTGGCCAAGCATGTGCCAGGTGGCTGGCTGACCTAGCTGGCTGACCTAGCTGGCTGCCACCACAGGTGGGACTACTTGGTTCCCACCACTCTCTCTCCTTTCTCTCTCCTCTTTCTCTTTCTTCTTCTTTCTCTCTCTACATTTCTCTTCCTATCATTCTGCCAAGGCTGCCAACAATGACAACACATATAGGGCTGCAATACTGCTCAACTTGGCCAAGGTTCCAACTTCCAATAGGTAGGGGCTGGAATTATGGCTAAATTCAGGGGAGGTAAGAGTAATTTCCTCCCCAAGCCCTCCTTTTTCTTTTTTTTTTTTTTAATTTTTTTAATTTTTTATTTTTATAGTAGTTCTAGCTAGCTTGGGTCTATTTTAAGTTTGGAAAAATTGCACACATCTCCCTTGAACTTAGCCCGACTTTAGGCAATTCCCTAAATTTGGAGGAAATTACAGCCGCACATTGTATGCTGACGGTGGTAAACGCAAAAATGGAAATGAAAAAATTACCCTTCTTAATGCACGCAAGATCTTCTAGAAACATTTCTGATTCCACCATGAATCTTCGGCTCCCAGTTGCCAAGGTCACCCATCCCAACCCTAGAGCACGTGTATACGTATATATGCATCCCATTACAACGAAAGCCACTATGGAGCTTAACCCAAGGTTTATTTCCACTACAATAAGCCAATTTATGTGATTTTCCTGCATCAATTGACTTTTTGATATTTCATACTTTCAATTCAGTTATCAGCATAGTTATCAAGGCGACTAGGCATTGAAGGGCTGCCTAGGTGTTGCATTAGGCGTCCAGTATCTGTAATATAGCAATGTAATTTACATACATTATGCTTAGATGCAACATAAGCGACATATCAATGCAATATGCTATAATTATGCTAGTGATAATCTATTATGAGGAAACCAACATATATTAAAGAAAGCATAGGATATTATATATGCATGATAAAAAACAAAGAAATAAAACATAATCAACGTAAACACGTGAAGTGTCAAAAAATTGATATAAGGCCACATGGCGACGGCTTGGGTTCCAAGGTGGTCCTCAGTCTTGCCTCAAACAATGCATGTTGGCGCCTTGGAACCATGCAGGCTCCTGGATGCCTTTGCATTGCCTAGGTGAAGCCTTGACAACTAGGTTATTAGCTAATCAGTCTCTGTTTCGCTTTGTGATTAGATCTGCCTCATACTTCAGTTCCTTCCACCTTCCATTGGTTTCCAGGTTACTGTTCTGGTTTTTCTTGTCTGCTGAATGCATAAGTTGTTTCAACCTCAGTTAATGGCTGTTCATCTTTTCCACTGAATCCCACATATCCCTGTTTTATCTCCATTACATGTTACCGTCAATTTCTGTTACTGTTCATATTGTAATCATGCTAATTTAATTCTGTCAACAGGATCTTATATCCACTACCGTTAATTTGATACTATTAATTAGTGCCATCGAATTCTGCTGTGATTTGATTCTTTTTCTGATTATATCAATCACTGGTCTGTTGTTTTCTGGTTTAAAGAGTTTATCACAAATAGGACTTCTTAATATCTTTCATATCTACCTTCGGATCGTGTTCATCTTTTGATATCATATTATCCAATCACATTATGACACAAGGACCTTTTCTGATCTGTCCCTGCCATATCAGTTCATTGAATTTTCAATTATGGTAAAAAACACACTTGTATTCACTAGTCAAGTAGTACTCGGATCCTTCTATATCTCCTAATCTATCCGTTGGATTGCTTTGATATTTGGATATATTACTTATCACCATGCTTACTATCTTGTGTTAACGTTTGGGTTACATCCGTCCGTTGGATCTTGTGCTATCATCAGTTTTATATTCGGTTCTATCAGATACATTGCTATTTTGGCTATTTGTGAGTCCCTCCCTCATCAAACTTTTGGCTATTAAGTTATCTCAGATTTCTCTTTAAACCCTAAGTTTCTGATCTATTATTTCTAAATTCTTATTTTTTTTTACATAATTTCTGTTAAATCCTATTCTATCACTTCCCTTTCAATATCTGTTTGCTAATCAGCTATGTTTCTGTTCCCAAAAAGCCCTAGCAGATTCTCCCTGAAATCTAATCAGGGTTAAGGCTTCGGCTTTTGTATTACTTTATAACTTATGGAAGAAACGGGCTCTGCCATTCGGATTGCTGTGTGTGTGTGTTTACATTGAAGATAACGGTGGAGATCTCCTTGGTGGTCATTTATTATCTTTGTGAGGATGATGACCTGAAGTCTGCCCCACCTCATCTTCTTCGTGGTCCTTAGCTCTGTCAACTATTTCTGTTTCAGACCTCTTGGGTAAGTAAAATTAAACAGTAACAGAGGGGCAGCGGCTTCTCCATTGGAGTGCCTGGACTGATTTCTCTTTTTCATTGTTGTAAAGAGGGAGTGGGAGGTAATGTATTATTTACCTCACCTTCTTCAGTCATTTGGTTGGTGGAGGATGGGAAGGAACCTAGTGTCTGCCTGTGCATAGCCTGAGTAATTCGATCATGTCAAAGACATTACGGAATGAATTTTTAAAATTTAAACTGGTCTATAGTGATTTCTCACTTTAAGCATTTGTTGATTTCATCCAAAATGCAAAATGAAATTGATAACAAACAATGTATTTGGGCTTAAAATCCATTCCATGTCCAAAAATGAGAATGGAAAGCTACGCTTAATGCTATGATTATTAGCGACTGAGTAAAATACCATCTTTTTTTTCCCTTCCCCAACAAGAATAATCTTGGTCATTACTTGATCTTTGCTGAAAGGCCACAAATGTTATCAACATTGGTTACTAAGTATTCTATTCCCTCAATGTTTAAAAAATTGTTTTTATCAGATTTTTTTTTAAATTTATTACAAGCTTTTTGTTGTTAAGATGTTGGCATCACATTAATCTTGGTGGTTAAGAATTAATTCTTTTTCTATCCTAATTCTATTTCCCTCTTGTTGATCAGATCTTACTTGTGCTTTATCTATTGTCAAGGAGTTGAATTTCATTTTTATTGTCAAATGTTCCTTTTGCAGCAAAATTCTTGAAGCTGGAGCAGGTTGATCATGATCCACTTTTCCCCCCTGACACAGTTGGAGTTTCAGTGGATGGAACCGGTCAAGTGGGCACCTATTTCTACACTGCTCCTGAAATTGAACAAGGGTGGCCAAAAATTGATGAAAAGGTTTTTGGTGGATTTTGTGGCTAATAACTACTACATTTCTTCTTTCTATTTCTCCTCTCATATTTTTTTAACTTAATTTACACATCTATGACCTTGTTTTCTTATTCTTTTCTGTGTTGGTTGGCTACAATTTATTTATATCATCACCCCTGAAGTTCATTTTTTTTCAGGTTGACATGTACAGCTTAGGAGTTGTATTCTTTGAGCTGTGGCACCCTTTCGGGACAGCAATGGAAAGACACATAGTTCTTTCTGATCTCAAACAAAATGGAGCACTTCCTTCGACTTGGGAAGCTGAATTTCCAGAACAAGCATCCTTATTGTCTCGGCTAATGTCACCTAGTCCATCAGATCGTCCATCCGCTACTGAACTTCTGGAGAAAGAATTGCCTCCATTGCCTCCTCAGGGGGAAAATGAGTGGTTAGATGGTAAAGCTTTTTATTTTTTATTTAATGAGATTTAAAATTATTGGGTTTGATTTAAATTCACTTTCAATTGTGTTTTTTGTTTTTTTGGGTTTAATTTTCACTTCCACTCTCACCTAGTGTAATTAGTAGAACATTTCACTAATCCAGAAACAAAAGTTATTCTGCAGGAGAAAATTATGAACTTTTTTCAATAATTCAAGTTAGTGTTCAAAAAGCATCACCATTTATTTTTCTTGTCAGTGTTAGAATTGGAAGAGTTCTTTGCAGATAGGACAAGTTATAATATTGTAGTCTCAAGGATTTAGCCCAGTTAGTTATTGCAATACATTAGTTGTTATCTTGTGGGCTCTCTCTCTCTCTCTCTCTCTCTCTCTCTCTCTCTCTCACACACACACACACACACACACACACACACACACACACACACACACACTCACACACACACACACACACACACATACACACAGAGACATGCATCCACAATCATGCACATAAATATGCCTTTCTCTTTCTAATTGAGTTTAGATGAATTTAGATTTTTCTGCTTTATATTTTTTCACTTTCATGTCAAGATTGACTTGTCATTGCTTTCTCTTCCCTGCTTATAATTTTGCTTTACATAAATGCAGAGTTGCATTAATGTTCTTGGAGTGACTAGGCTGTGGGGCTGCAGGAGTTGGAGACCTGTGGAGCCCCTTTTTTGGGACATATCTTCTGTACAGAGGATCATAAACTAGCAATGAATGGATTGTGACTAAGACCATTTCAAAGTTTCAAAATATAGAATTTATCAAATGGTTTTATCATCTAATTGATATTTTGGAGGCTTATAATTTTTACTCTCATTCAAATAAATATACTAAAACTTATGGTTTTGACAATACCTCTTAATTTTCATTGACAGTATCTCGTGTCATTCGGTTGGCCATTCACTACACTATGTCATCTTTGTCACTAGTTACTACATGAGATAATTTTCCCAAAATGGGAGCTATACACTGGTCGACCACCGGAATTTTATGCTCATAAACAACCCCTTTAACAATACACAAATAGAAATATACACACATGTTTGCTTGTGGATTTTCTTCTCTCTGATATTATCTTTTTGGTTGACAATGAATTTCCCCCTTCCTGTAGATGTCCTTCTAAGGATGCAGACCTCCGAGGACAGAAGTGTTTACCATAAGGTTGTAAATTCTATTTTTATGACACGTCAACAGAACATCGGAAGTGCGGAATTGATCAGAGACATGTCTTCCTTTATCCAGTACACAGAGATAGAAACTGAATTCCGTGATTATGTTGTTGAGGTGGCAAAAGAAGTGTTCAAGCAGCATGGTGCCAAGCGGATGGAGTTAACACCGATGCGTGTTTTGGATGATGACCAGCAATTTCATAGGTTTTTCTTAATTTGAAATATTATAGTATCCTTATACAGTTTATCTTGATGTGCCAGCATTAATTACTTAGTTGCATGTTAGCCTCGTCTAATGCTTTGTCTCCCCCCCCCACAACATTGTTTTGAGAAGGGATGGAGTAAAACTTGTGTCTCATGAAGGAGATATGCTTGAGCTATGTCATGAACTGCGATTACCCTTTGTTAATTGGGTTATAAAAAACCAGGTATTCAATTTAGAAAATTTCTCAAAGAGATGGAAATTCAGATTTCTTTTTTTATTATAAAATTGAATTTTAGTTGAAAAAAAATGTTGCCAAGGACAATTTTAGCTTCAGTGCTGAACTATTTATATTCTGCTTTTCCTTGTTTGGATGTTTGATAAGATTTCAACAAATGATATACGCCAAATATTATGTAAAACTAATGGTCCCATATCCACAGCTCAAGTACCCTTACCCCCCTTGCAAAAGTCAGAAAAAAAAAGGAAGAGATAAAAGAAGGGGGTAGGGAATAAGATTTCAGATCTTCCTGGAACACCAAGCTAAAGCATGGCAACAAATGACTTTTGAACTGCAGTGCTACATTTTGGGGAAATAAATAAGATACATAGGTTGGTTTTTGTAGCTCCTCCATAGTTGTCAAGGCGTTGCCTAGGCACCCAGGCCTCCTTGTGACGCCTTGAAAAATTGGGTGCCTTGGTTGCCTAGGCGGGTGCCTTGGTCTCCTAGGCGCCTCGTCAGGCCTCCAACGCCTTGGTTCACCTTGGTGCTTTGACAACTATGAGCTCCTCTCCTACAATTTCATAGTCATTTATTTCGTTTTGTGTTCCCTTTACTTTTCACTCTAGATGAAGACATTTCTTCCTTGCACTCTAATGTGGCCACCTAATGATGAATGCTAAAGAATTTTGGTAGTCTGAGGAAAGAGAGCAATGAAAATTTTAAGGTGAGGTAGCTTTCTTTGCTAATTTGGTAGCTTTTTAGTGCTTGTACCCTGTCATCCTGGGTTGTTAAAATGCCTAGCAAAACACCTGGGTGATTATAAGCAATGAGGCAGTTTGAAGCTTAAGTTGAGCACTTAACACGGCAAACATTCACCAAGTGTTCCCAGCCCCTTCCTTAGATCCTGTATATTTTCATAAGTGTAGATATTTAAGTTGTGGTCACATGTTTGGTGTGAAGATGCCCCATTGAAGCGGTATTTCTACTATCTTCCAACAAAGAGGCTTTAGTGGATACCAGAATATGGCCTCTAGATTTCAGGATTTCTTAAATGACTGGGTGGTGGATCAGTTCAGATGGAACAACTGCTTTCTATACTGAATGACACTGTAAGGCTAGAGATCATGGACAAGGGAGTGCAGGGAAGGGTCTTTTTTTTTTTTTTTGTTAGATCTTTTGCAAGAGTTATTATACCTAGCATATTGTTGATTAATTTGGATTCCTTTGGCTCATTAAGGGCATTCTTCACATGGTGGGTACTCTGAGGAAACTTAGGACTCTAGACAACCTGGTCAGTAGAGGACTTAAAAATCCAGTAGATGCATTTTGTGATACGAAGGAATCAACAACCAGTTATTTATTAATTATGCTTTCACTAGGGTAGGTGGGCAAGCTTTATATCAAATTGTTGAGTTTGGCTTTGTCCTGGTGACTGGTAGCGGTCGGTGCAGCTGATGTTTGTCTGGGGAAGATATATCTGGAACGCTATGGTTGTGTGGAGTCTAAACTTGTTGCTATATAATGGTGTTTATGGAGGGAGAGCAACAAAATGATCTTTCACGTGTGAAGTTTCCACTGGCTTTATGGTCAGCAAAGTGATGCGGATGCTGTCTCAATGGATTGTTTACTTTAAGGTCTTTGCAGGGTTTCAGGATGGTAGAATATTTGTTGAAAGGGATGGAGTTGTGTCAGGTTTGGAAGCATAGTTGTCAAGGTCGCGCTAGCCGTTGCTTGGTTCTGACGTGCTAGCATCAGGTGCGTGCTAACGTGCGCTCATGGAGTTTCTTCTTTTCTTCACTTGGAGAGAGAAATTATTTTATCGCACTCTCCTAGGTGACGCTTACTCGACACTAAGCCACAGAAGTGGTTTTCTAGGTCCTAGGTGACCTGGCATGGCCTAAGTGTTCGCATGACTGTGACTCTTGAAGAGGCATGGGGGTGTTGGTCTTTGTTCATGGCTTATGGCATGCTGATGCTCTGTTGATATCAGAGTAGGATCATGTTTGGTGTTTGGTTCATCAACATGGTTGGATTGAAGTTTATGCTTGAAAGACAGAAGCGAAGGTACATCCTGCGGTGAGAGCTTTTATGTGATGGCATCACTTTTGGTGTGCTCCATGACTGTCTCGAGGCAGTTGCAAGACTATAAAATTCACAGATTTTTCTGTCTTCGATCACATGAGGCATGGAGTGGCAGTCCTTGCCAGCATTGTGTAGGTGTCGGTGACACATGTGCTTGAGACTCTAGTGCAGCGGACAGTATAGAGAAATTTGTGGGTAAATTGGAAAGCAATAAGAACTTTATTGGAATGTTCTGGCAGCTCTGTTGAGCAACTCAGAGTCATGTCAACGGAGCATGTTGGGCGACACAGAGGTGTCGAGTAGTTCAAAGGGTTGGGCTACGATGTTGGGTTAATGCTAGAATGATTGTGAGGCGCTTAGGCTGAGTGAGGAAGGTGGTTTGAAGGAAGGAAGCTTGATAAGATTTTGGGTCATTTAGTGGGGTTAGGTATGTTGGGAAGACCTCTTCAGAGGTAATGAAGAAGTTGAGCTTAATGAGGGTGTGTGCTGGAGGAGGAAGCAGCGGTGCGGTGCTGAGGTATCAAAGGCAACATACATATTAATGGACGAATGGGATCATCGTGAGAGAGATGGCTTGAGGCAAATTAATGAGAATTATTTTTGTGGCAGTGAAGGATAGGAGCTTTTGGATTGTCAAAGCAGCAGAACTTTAAAAGATGTCATGTGTTGTTTGGGTGTTAACCCCGAGTGAGCTAACCTTGAGGTTGCACAAAATTTTTGGGATGATGAAGACCTTCAGTTATTGAAGGCGTTGTGGAACCATGATTCAACGGGAGTGTTTACCGTGGTGAATATGTGGATCGAGCTACTACACAAATATTTTGAGGCATATGTGAAACCTTTGTCGTGGATTTCTCTAGTGCCACTTTGCACTAGAGAAGCGTTAAGTTTTGGGAGAGTTTAGTAGAGGAGTCAAGTAGTACTGTGACTCCAACATTTGCAGTAAGCCCTTTGCAGAGGCAAAGCCACCATGTTGTGGGATTGGTAATGGTAGCAATAAGGGAATGGACCCATTCACCGTGGTGCATTGCCTTGTGCTGGAAGGTCTAACGACAAGAGGTTTCTCACTGTTTGACACTTTGACTTGGTCAAACAGTGTGCAAATCATGTGGAACAGGTGGCAATATGTCATTGTAAATTTGTAACTCTAGTCTTTTACCTTTTGTCTTCTTCTTCTGATCTCACTATTTAACTGGGACTCCCTCTCATGTTGACATGTGGAGCCCCACTATCCTATTCTAATCTGTATTGTAAATAGGAATTCCTCTCAAGATGACATGTGAAAGTCCTATCTCATTAGTCTTATCTCTTTTTGGTCTATAAATAGAGATCGCAGAGAAGGAAGATAACTTATTCAGATTGATTATGCTCTCTCTAGAAGAATCGACACCCTCTCTCTCTTTCCTCTTTTGCTCTTCTTCGTCAGTCTGTTGTTTTCATTTTGGTTCTGGTTGTGGTGTTTGGTTATAAGTTACAGGCAAGATGCGGTGGGATCTCTTATAACATGGCTTTGATGGAAGAAAGACATCAGTTGTGATGCATCTGCGCCTTTAAGGTCACTGAGTTGTGCTCATGAGATAGCTGCTGCAAGTGTAAGTGTTGGTGTGGGACTTCATGTGAACCTTGTATTTCAAGTGTAGTGGTGGTTGGCCCAATTGTGGGCATACTTGAGAGGGGGTAGCACATTTTTTGGCACGAGGATGCTGCATTGGAGGAGAAGAGCTCCAGGACAACCATGTTTGGAGCACCTGTGGAAGTTGTGGTATGGGGCATCAACATGGAATTGTGATCTTCCACAAGGAATTTATTGTGTGCAGGGTTGGTCTGGCATTAGCAACACATGTATTCTGTGCAGATCCCATGGCGGGTACTCTGTACTTATGAGTCAGAGTGGGACACAATTGTCCCCCTCATATGTTGCATGCTTTTAAATCTGAGGTTCTCGACTCGGTCGAGACAAGATCTTATATGACACCCAAAAACAATACAATCTTGATCAAAATCTAAGTAAATCTTGATCCAAATCTAAGTGAATCTTGATTTCGGTCCATCACGGTTCGTCTCAATTGTTTGATTGGACCATGGACCAAAACCATTTATAAAATGCCATTTATCAACAGGTATCGGTCAAAATTTAAGTAAATGATTTAAGAAAATTCATAAATAAGAAAATACCCCCCATTTAAATCCAATAAAAATAGTTTAAAATTCAAATTCCCAAAAGATAAGAAGTCAACTTTCCAAATCAAGATAAAACCGCATTTCTGGTTGTGGAGGAAATTTTCAACTTTCAAATGCTAGAGTTTTTTTTCAGTCTAAAAATTTCATAAATCTTGTAATAATAAAATATCAGTAAAAACTATAAGTGCGTCAAAATAATATATATTTTTTTGATACCCCAAAATTTATTTCCATTCTTGTGGTCAAAATATATGTATATTTTTTTTGTTGTTTGATCATTTGGAAGACATTCAGAACATTAGTGGTGTTAATGCTTTGCTAATTTCTTGAAAAGCAGCATTTTCAATCATGAACCTGTTTAATTTCTGTGTAGATTAGTCCTTTTATATCATTGTTGAAAAAGAAGCCTGCTTTCTATTGATTAACCCACTAAATTTATTTTGTTATAATGCAGATATCATCCTTCAAACGGTATGAAATATCATCGGTTTACAGGCAAGGAATTTTTCAGTCACCTCCAGACCGTTATCTTCAGGTGCAAATATTGCTTATATTTACGGTCTTTTGTTTCATTTTCCTGCTATGGTTCTTCTATTTATTTCGATTCTCTGGTGCTAATGGATCACATATAGAATTGTCAAATTGTTTTTTTTTTACATCTCCTAAATGCTCGCCAATTAATAGTATCTTCATCTGTGGACTTTGTCAACAGGGAGACTTTGACATCATTGGAGGTGCATCAGTTTTGACAGAGGCAGAGGTTATTAAGGTAATGTACCTGATCCGTCGAGGGTCCACTTTATATCTTTTTCCCTCATATGCAATTTTTATTCTGCTAATGTGAACTTTGTCTTTTGAACTTTTCCACTTACTAGTTCAAATTCCTACGCTCCATGTTTTTTCAAAACAATTAATTCATACTGTTGAAAGACAAGTTTGGAGTTCAGAAAAATACAAATAGGTTGGTGGCCATATTGTCAGCAACAAGAAATGTTGATGCAAAAATGATACAGTTTTCTATTAAAAGAATCATGATGTTTAGCTGCTTTATATTGTACATAGAAATGGAAAATATGATATTATTGTAATGTCTAGGTTCAATGTATGTATTGTAATGTCTAGGTTCTAAGTATGTGGGAATATGAGTGCTGACTCCTTCCTCACCTACCTCAGCCACTCTTTTTTTTTTTTTCATGTAAATCATTTTACTTTATAAATGAAATATGGCCTCTGTCATTTTGGACAAGTCAAACCATTATTCCAAGATGGTATTAGAGCGAAGATCTCCCTTGATGTTCGTACCCTAGTGTTGCTGCCACCACCTAGTGCCGGCACCTTCCACCTTCGCCTCTCTCTCACTTCTACCTCTCTCTCCTCTCGGCCTTTTGCCACCGTCACCTCTTCTTCTAGCGGCGGCCCTCTCCTAGTGCCGCCTCCCGGCAGCCCCTCGGTGGCCATGGTTTGCACCGAGGGTTACTAAAGATTTTCACCCTGTTTTTTGAGATCTCGATTTCTTTCCACCGAAATCGAATGTTCCCTGCAAATGTTAGATTAGTCAGGTACGACTGTGAATTGTTTTGATTAATCTTTTTGTTCTATCTAAGCCTCAGCCATGTTAGACATGCCGACTGTGTCAACTGTTCCCAAAAGCTCCAGCGATCGGTGCTCCTGTGGCTTTCCTACGTTCCCTAGTTGTTCCATTAAATTGGATGGGAATAATTATTTAATGTGGTTTCGTTCCTGCTTTCTTTTTATAGCATCTCATGGTTTTTCCGGGTACCTTACCAGTGATGCTAAGAAGCTTACTACTGATGGTATTGATCAGAGCCAAAGGAGCTTTGACAACTACCTGGTGATGTTCTATCTTATCAGTTCTATGGATCCGAACATTGCACGAGTTTATTTGTTGCTAAATATGGCTGCCAGCATATGGAAGGCTGCTAAAGATACATACTTACAGGTATGCAATGATGCTCAAGCATATGAACTGCAAAAAAAAAAAAATGATATAAAGCAGAAGGAGTTTTCTTTGTCTCAGTAATATTCTGAGTTTCGAGGAATGTGGCAAGAGTTTGGTTATTATGAAGCCTTCTCTGCCTCTTGTCTTATAGATGGCACAAAATTTGCCAAAAGGGAGGACAAATTTCATGTCTATGTTTTCTTGGCCGGTCTCAATGTGGAGTTTGATTAAATATGTGCTATTTTTTTGAGTCGTGATCCTTTCCTATCTTTGGAGCAGGCATATGCTATGGTTCAGTTTGAGGATAACAGGTGGACTGCTATGTTGCAACCTACTCGGCCTGATCACTTGGCTCTATTTTTTAGTACAGGTTCCTTTGGCATTGATAGTTCTACCCATTATGGCTCCCACCCTAGTTTAGATAGAGAGCCCATTAAATGTAAGTTTTGTGGTAAGGAACGTCACACTAAAGATACTGTTAAAAACTCCATGGTTGCCCTGTTAATGGCAAAGGCCGTGGGCGAGGTCGTGGTACTACTAATGTTGATGTCGCCCTTCTTAGACATGATGATTTAATGAACCAGCTTCATCGTCTTCTCTCTTACTCGAGTCCTACTCCATTGCATCAGCCGCTGCTTCCCTACCAGAGTCCTCTTATTCCAACTTTGCCAATTTAGGTATTTCCATCGGTGGTCATAGTGCCTCTTCTGCTTCCACTCCTTAGATCATTGATTTAGGGGCTACTGACCACATGAGTGGCTCTTCCCATTGTTTTTTTTTGAGTATTTTCCTAGTTCTGGTAAAGGTAAAGTTCGGGCTGTAGATGGTTCCCTCTCCTTTATTATTGGGAAAGGTTCCGTTGAATGCTGTCCCTCCCTTTCATTATCATCTGTTCCCCATGTACCGAATTTTTCTACTATCTTCTATCAATTAGTAGCCTAACTTTGGATTTGAATTGTCGAGTCACTTTCTTTCCCTTTCATTGTGTGTTCCAGGACTTGGCGACAGAGCAAACGATTGGCAGTGGTAAATTGATTGATCGCTTGTATGTTCATGTGCTGTCCTCAGAGTATTTGGCCCTGACAACATAGGCTTCTTCTTCCTCCCCAGTTACACTGGCAGCTTTACGTTATGTATATGGCATCACTATTTGGGTCATCCACCTGTTAGGAGTTTAGTCAAGCTTTTTCTTGAGTTTTCAAAGCTATGTAAGTTAGACAAGTTTTTTTTTTTTTTTTTTTTCCCTGATGCTTGTATTTTTTGCAATGTAGACTCGTTCTGTTTATCCTATATCCAGTAAACACAGTGTAACTCCCTTTCATTTAATCTATTTTGATGTTTGGGTTCCCTCTCGGTGTGTCTCGGTAATTGGCTATAAATGATTTGTCACTTTCATTGACTACCATACTTGTCTTACCTGGATTTATTTGCTCTACTACAAGAATGAGGTATTTTGCTGCTTCCTACTTTTTCATCAGATAATTCAGACCCAATATGCTGCGAAGGTCGCTATCCTTTGTACAGATAATGAGACAGAGTATACCTATGGATATTTTCAATTCTACCTAGTTGAGCATGGTATTATTCATCAAACTTGTTGTGTGGACATTCCTACTCAGAATGGTGTTGTTGAACGCAAGAATCACCATTTGCTGGAGGTTGCTCGGTCTTTAATGTTTCAAATGCATGTCCCTGGCCCATACTGGAGTGAGGCCATTCTTACAGCGGCTTACCTCATCAATCGGATTCCCTCGCGTGTTCTTGACTTCCGTTGTGCTTTGGAGTTACTCTTGGGTACTTTGACATTCGTTGTTCCTCTTAAGGTATTCGGTTGTGTACGCTTTTCCTGTAACCATCACCACCATAGCAAGTTCAATGGCTACTCTATAACCCAGAAGGGGTACAAATATTACCATCCATCCTCTCGCAGGATGTTTGACTCCATGGATGTTGTCTTCCATGGGACTAAGGCATTCTTTTTGGCTGCTACACCTCTTCAGGGGGAGTTTCTTGATTCTCATGAAGATGTGCTTCGACCTCTTGAGTTTCTTCTTGAGTATCTTCCCATTGCTGCTGTTCCAGTTGCTCCAACTATTACTCTAGATGATGATACTGATACTGACATTGGTATGGAGGTTTCAGTTCCGGCTTCTTAGCTCCCGGTTCCCCCGCTACAAGTGTTTACTCGTTCAAGGTTTAAATGGCGGCAAGAGAAGGATACCACCCCTACCACTACACCACTCCAATCATTATCTCCTAATCTGAGTTCTGTTCCTCCTCCATCTGGTGAACCTACTTCAAATTCCACTATTGAGTTGCCTATTTCTCTCCGAAAAGGTGTTCGATCCTGTACTCAACACCCCATTTCTAACGTTGTGTCTTATGAATCTTTGTCTCTTTCTTTTCGTGCATTTGTTTCCTCTCTATCCTTAATTTCCATTCCTCTAAACTGGTAGGAAGCTTTGGCTGATCCCAAATGGAAGGCTACAATGTTGGAAGAGATGCATGCTCTTGACAAGAATGAGACTTGGGATCTTGTCACTCTTCCTCTGGGGAAGAAACCAGTAGGTTGCAAATGGATTTTTATGGTGATGCAGAAAATTTATGGTATTGTTGATGGGTACATTGTGTAACTAGTTGCCAAGGACTATACTTAGACATTCGGTATTGATTATCAGGAAACTTTTACCCCTGCTGCCAAGTTGAATGCTGTTTGCGTCTTTCTCTCTTGTGCGGTCAACCTTGGATGGGGTTTACATCAATTAGATGTAAAAAATATTTTTCTTCATGGGGAGATAGAAGAGGAGGTATTCATGGATGTCCCTCTGGGTTTTCCTAGACCTTCGACATCTGGTAAGGTCTGTAGATTGAAATGGGCCTTATATGACCTAAAACAATCTCCTCGGGCCTGGTTTGGATGCTTTCATAAAACCATGATATCTGTGGGGTATAAACAGAGTAATGTTGATCACACTCTGTTCATCAGGAAGAATAGCGAGTTTACTACTGTTTTTATTGTGTATGTAGATGATATTGTGGTTACAGGAAGTGACACTGTTGAAATCTCTCATTTGAAGAATTTTTTGGGCATTGAGATTGAAATTAATAACCTTGGTCCATTACGGTATTTTCCTAGGAATTGAGGTTGCTCATTCCACGTAAGCTATCTTCTTCTCTTAATGGAAGTATATCCTTAACTTATTGTGTGGTACTGAGATGTTCGGGTGTAAGCCTGGCAGCCTGCTGACACTCCACTTGAGGACAATTCTTGTTTGTCACAAAAAGATGGGGAACCAGTTGATAAAGGTGGATATTAGAGATTAGTTGGCCATTTAATTTATCTTTTTCATACCAGACCAGATATTGCTTTTGCAGTCAGCATGCTTAGCCAATACAAGCATGACCCCTTCTCTAGTCATTTGGATCCTGTGCTGTGTATGCGAATCTTGCGTTAGTTGAAATCTACTCCTTGTCGTTGTGTCCTTTTGTCTCCCCATGAGAATATGCTCATTAAAGTCTACACTGATTCTGATTGGGCTGTTGCATCTAATGATAGACGCTCTACTTCTGGATATTGTACTCTGGTAGGGAAAAATCTGGTTACTTGGCGAAGCAAGAAACAATGGTCTCTTGGTCCAGTGCAGAAGCTGAATTCAGGGCTATGGCTCAATTTGTGAGCTTTTTTGGCTCAAAGGTCTCTTTTAAGATTTATGTGTCCCTATTTAGCATCCTATGCAACTATTTTGTGATAGAAAATCTGCCATTAGCATTGCCCATAACCTGGTTCAGCACGATAGAACAAAGCATGTTGAGATAGATCGTCACTTCATCAAGGAGAAGTTAGAATAAGGTCTCATTTGCATTCCATTTGTCACATCTGAAGATCAGTGGGCCGATGTTTTTACAAGGGACGTTCTTGCTAAAGTGTTTCATCCTATTATGTCCAAGTTGAGAATGAGAGATATCTATGCCTCAACTTGAGGGGGAGTATTGTAATGTCTAGGTTCGATGTATGTGTTGTAATGTATAGGTTTGATGTATGTGGGAATATGAGTGCTGACTCATTCCTCACCTATCTCACCTACTTTCCTTTCGTGTTCTTTCCTTTACTTATATTTATTTCTTTTCATGTAAGTCATTTAACTCTATAAATGAAATATGACCTCTGTCATTCTAGATAAGTCAAAACATTATTCCAATAGATATCATGTAGGAAAGTTTGAGATTGGTTGTTTAACCTCTATTACTTGCTAATGGACATGGATAATTTCATAATATCCTTCACAAAATATGGTGATTGTAATTTTTTTGGGTACTGCCTTTTGTTTTCTGTATTCAGTGACTCAGTTTTTAATTTTTTTTATTTGATGTATTCATCCAAGGATTTTATAATGAGTGGGAGAGATGAGAAACTTATGTTTTTTATGAATTGATCAAATTTGATCAATAATCTCTTAGCCAATAAGTAAAAATTGATGTTGAATTTTAATTTTCTTATGAAATTTAAAAACATTGATTGCTTTGGACACGCTACTGATGACTTGGTTGGGCGGCTGTCAGTTACAATTTGTGATGGTTTTAACTTTTAACAGTTATGTCCCATATCATCGCACAAATGCAGCTTTTGTATTATATAGTTTGAACGATTACTTGAGAAATTGGGTATGATGATCTGTCTTTGTTGACATGGTAGATTTTGACTAATAAAATGTCCTTAATAATAAAGTTTGTTCAACTCCTAGGGACCTCTCCTTCATTGGTCTTTGGCAAGTATCGTTTTTGTTGGTTTTCCCTTTTTTTGATGTCCTGTTAAATTTGGGATGTCCTTTCTATTTTCTTTCCCACTCAGTTATTTATCGTAAATTTTTCTTGTCACCCTGTTAAAAAGAATTGAGTTCTTGTCATCTATAATGGGCAATATTGGCAAGCTTATCTAGAAATTCATTTGGGATGAAAAGATAATCACTGGCCAGCTATTACAATTGAGGTATTACTGCCTCTAGTGTTGATTTTACCTTTTAACTTGTTAAAGAAATGCTTATTAATGTATCTGATGCTGCTAATGCTTATCTTTTTCCTCTAAGCATTTTAGTATATGTCCAGGGAACAATGGATATCATAGCTCGATTTTTTTATCTGGATTCTTGTGATATTCGTTTGAACCATGGTGATTTATTGGAAGCAATGTGGACTTGGATAGGAATTGATGCTGATCTTAGACATCGTGTGGCTGAGGTATAGTACAAGAAGTTATTTTCTTGCAATTTTGATGATTAAGTGTTGATGATCTGACATTTTTTTGCCTTCTTAAATGAAGCTTCTCTCTGTCATGGGATCTTTGCGTCCTCAGTCCCCAGAACGTAAATCAAAATGGGTATTCATACGGCGGCAACTTTTGCAGGTTCGAAAAATCTAGAAAACCAATTTTGATTCGTTAAATGTAACATGTTCTACTTGCAGTTGTACTCTGTTGTGGGGGTGAATCAGTAGGAAAAGAGGAGAAATGGAGAATAAAGAGAGAGATGTAGGAAGAAGAAAGAGAAGACAAGGAAGAGAATTGGGTTCGAGAGAGTGTTGGAGGGGGTGTCTACCACTCTCCTCCTCTCTTCGTTACTAGTTATGAATGCAGATGTACACAAATTCCTTTAGATTGAGGTATATAAATATCTATATCCCCATGAGACCATCGTACATGAAACTCCCTTCATGGTTCATACTCTTACAAGAAGTATTCCGACACTCCCCCTCGAACTGTGGAATATATATTATACATGCTCAACTTGCTCAAGAGGGTAAGAAACATTGGAGAATTGATTCCTTTGATAAATATATCAGCCTATTGATCTCGTCTTCACAAAGGCTGTATTAGATACAACTAGAGTCAATTTTTGTACGATCATAGCTGTGTTAGATTGTGAGCAATTCTAATAGCTGCCTTGTTGTACATATAATCTCATGGAGTTATCAATTTGCAAGTGCAATTCCTGAACCAATTTCTCGTTGAACTACAATGGCCACTGATAGGGGGTTGAATCAGTTGTGACTCAAAATCAAATTTTAAACCCCACTCGCTCATTGTCTCAACTCTCTTGTTGGTTTTATGCTGCTCAGAGTTCAACTGACATGCTAGCCTCCCAACTACTATTAGGCACATAAGCCATAGATTAAAATCTTGGGTCTCAAGAGTGTCTTGACCCTTGAGAAAACCGAGATCTCAGCGAGATCCTGCCAAAACTCCCAAAGGGTAAAAATGGGAGTTTTAGCATGTTTTTTTTTTTAATGTTTTTAAGGCCATTTAAGGCTTTTTTAAGGCTATATACTGCAGGTTAATACTAATTTAACATATATAAACACATTTGAAGCATAAAAACTAATCACATTGTGGGAAAATCATACATCCATAAATCGTAAATCTACACAATGACACAACTCACAAGTGCTCATAATCTCAAAGTTTGAAAACTCAAAATCAAATAGTACCTTCCCATCACTCCATCCCAATGTCTAATCATATGTAGAGTGGTGTGCAGGATCTATCTAGTCAGATTGGCTTTGCTGAAGATAATATTTCGCGGTCTGAAAAGCAAAGTCCTACCACAACATCCTCTGGCTGAAGTAGCGTTGGTAATCGTCCACATATCTGTTATACACGGAATCCGGGAGGTCTTTGAAGATACCTATCATTGGATACAATTCATTATAATGTGGAATGACCGAGCGTACACTGGCTGGTGGGGCATACCTCTTTGGGCTGTTGGGAAGGACTAAGGAGAAGAGATTGTTCACAAAGTTGGAACTAGTCTGTGAACTGTGAAGTAGCATCAACATAAGAATCATGTGGACTGCGAAGCATGCGGTAATGGTCACCGGAATAAGAACCATATGTCGATGTGGTGCCAAATCCGGGAGCACTCCATTACCACCACTCCTGTCCACTGTTACCCTCAATGCTCATTCCTCCAAAGCTTGTGGACATGTTATCAATATCAAGCTGAATATTAGGATCAGGAATGATATCAATAAAATCATCGTCGTCTTCTTGGATTGGTTGCAAAGGGCATTGACGAGACCTACGTGTATACCCAGTCGTTGTCCATGATGATGATGCACGCCTACTGTGGTCTGTATCCTGTGTAGCGTTTATATACTGACTTTCGCTGGTCCATCTAACAATGGGTACAGTCGGTCTAGGATCATTGAGGCACTACCACCACCACCATTACCACCATCACCACCATCACCACCATCACCACAATCAGAAGCTGACCAGCCAGTCTCATTAATTGCATCATCACCGCCAGTGCCTGTGCCATTACCAGCTGGGGGGTCAAATGGTTGGGGCGACTGTATGTGTACACGACCCTCTTCCGATGACAGAAACCGCTCGACATCAGCACCCATCGGAGTAGCCATACTCCCACTAGACTTATCTAGCACTGGTACTGCTCTGTTTCGCACCCACTCTACATAGGGATCCTCCTCATCTGAAGATTGCTGGAAGACGTCGGCGAGCTCGATTGGGGTTTGATCATTTTTTTTGTGATTGGGTGCTCTGTATCCTCAGTCTCATGTTGTAATGGATGTATACCAAGTCATTGAGCCGTTCAGAGCCCAATCTATTCTGCCTCTTCAGTGCTATGTAGTTGGTAGCAAATCTGGTAACGCCAGGTCTGACCAAGGCCCCTCCACATTTCTCTCTTAGCAAGTTCAATGAATAGGCATGGTTGTATACAAATGTGGTTACCTGGCCATGGTTTTAAGTATCGATACGATATGTCCCGTATCCACTGATATGTAATCGTATTGGCACTGCTGATACGATACTCTTCGATACGTATCTCTTTTTTTAAAACAAAAAGTGTATCCAGTATCCACATGTATCGACTGTATCGAACAGATACGGCTCGATACACTTTGTTACGGTCTATACACTCGATACGTATCGATACACTTATGTTTTCATTCTCACAAAAAATAAGATACACTTACCGGTATGGCTCGATACACTTCGATATGGACCAATACACCTCGTTACAGACCAATACACCTCGTTACGGTCGATACACGCTTATACAGTTTGATACAACTGATTTTTTTTTCACTTTTCTGGTCTTATTTCTTGCTGAAAACCTACAATTCATGAGAACCGAAGGTTGTAGCTCATTTGAATATCATCAACTTTGTCTTTAATCCTTGGAAATACTTCAAGATTGCTTATTATAGTTTTTTTATGTTTAAAAATTATGTTTTGCACGTTCCCTAATCATTCCTGTGTGTATCTTGTCTCGTAATCTAGCGTATCTTAGCATTTCCACCGTATCTACGATACGATACGATATATCTCTTAAAATTACCCTACCAATACGCTACCGATACACGATACTTTATTCCTTGCCTGGCGTGCTTGTTCAACCTCTTGCTTTACTTTTTAGATCTTGTCCATGTCCTTTAACATCAAGTCAATACAATGCGTAGCACATGGAGTCCAGAAGAGATTGTTGTCCAAGTCACCTATCATCATCTTTCCTGCCTTCTTGTAGTTGCTGCCATTGTCTGTCACAATCTGTACCACATTTTGAGCCCCAACTTCATCCACCACTATCTACAACAATCCATAAATGTAATTACCATCTTTTGCATCCACAGACTTGAGGAACGCTATGTTCCCATCACTATAGACCATGAAGTTGATGATGGACTTTCTAGTGGGACCAGTCCAACCATCACACATAATGGTCACTCCATATGTATCCCAGGAACTCTTTAATCCTTCTATCGAATTTTATAGTTCTTTTTCTGTTTTGTGAGATACACATTCATGATTTCATATGCAGTGGGGGCTTTAACCCTAGGACCAGCCTCAACAATTGCATCCAACATGGTCTAATAGTATGGGCTTGTAGTGGCATGTGCTGGGATACCATGAAAGATGGACCACCTAGCATAGGAACCCCCAATATATTCTTTTGTATTCTTCCACATTAACTTCAACTTCTTCTTTTTGTTCCCAGGCTTCCTAAAAGCTGTTGGATCCTGGCATAAGATCTCAACATAATCTTCATCCTTAGCAAGTGGTGTCTGGGGTTGTGCTCTAGTACTTTGTGATCTTCTAAACATAGAAGCCAACCCCTTCCTCCGTGTTTGTGGCTGAGGCTGCTGAGCTGATCCACTTCGACTACCACTGCCACTACCAGTTGCCCCTCCAAACATGGCCCTCACCCTGCCCCAGTCCGTATCAAGTGAGACTCTATTAGCTAAAACTGCCCGTCTCATATCTTTGGCCTCAACCGCAGTCATACCGGTAGTATCTATGCCATCATCATCAGAAGAGTCATCATCTATGCCACCTCCCAATGTGCCTCAAATTGTCTCTTTGAATTGCATCCTAGCTTTTTCTTTTTCTTCCTTTTTTTACTGTCCTCCCTTTATCTATTTGGCTACGGTCCTTGAAATCTTCACAGGAACCATAAGACACTTTGCTACATCCGTATTGGTCCCACTCAATTGTTGCTTAAGGCTAGTGATCCCACCAGACATAAGTTTTTTCCCATAGAATTTACATTGGGTCTTCCATTTATCATCGTCAATGGGAGTCCCATACTGCCTTACCATATCAGTACGACCACCATCACAGCCCTTACTAGACCCCGAAGCAGCCATTATCTCTCGTTAGCACTGTTACATAAGATGATAAAATAAACAAACTTAAATCAGTAGTTTAATATAATAAAACTTAAAATGGAAGATCATAAAAAACATCCAATATGCGAATACAACTCAAAACACATTGAAATTACTTTTTAAAATTTTATTCATATTTTATAAGAAAATAAAATATTTTTTTTCTAATTTTTCCCTATTTTACAGAATCATGTAGATATTATTATTAATTTCGGATATTACATAAAAATAAAATTTTTTCCAAAAATAAATCCGACACCATGGAACCGTAGATTGGCCATTGGTGAGCCCACTAAGGAGCATTTTTTTGCAATCTCTCTGGTTTCCCTTAGGATCATTCTCAGTGAATATCTTGGTCTTCCTCTCATATCTTCTAGACTTCTGGCGCATCATTGTTGTCCGATCTTGGATCACCTGTGCAAGAAGCTCCAATTATGGAAAGCCAACTTACAGTCTTTCGCAGGCCGTTGAAAATTGATCAGGGCTGTTAAGCAAGGTCTTTTCAAATATTGGGCATGGGTATTTGGTTTACCTCATGCTGTTGTTCAGAAGATTGAATCTTTGATGAGTGCATTGTTATGTAAGAGATCAGACAATGAGAGATTCTTGTACAGTCAGTTGGGCTTCAATGTGCCTCCTTAAGGAAGAGGGGGGCCTCGATCTTAGAAGGGTGAAGGAAGACACATAGCATTCATTGTAAGTTGATATAGGAAGTCGCTTGTAGGAAGGGAAGTGTTTAGGTAGATTGGAGTTATGCCAGATATCTAAAGAATGATTCCATCTTGATAGTCTCCTATGGAAGGGGCACATCTTTGTTTTGGAGGAAGATGCTAGAGTATAGGCATTTGGTCAGTGACTCTATTAGGATGCAGATTGATGATGGAACCTCTAGTCTTTTTTGGTTGGGCAACTGGCATTATCAAGGATACATTCCTCCCAAATAGGCATTTGGTCAATGACTCTATCAAGCCAATTTCAACCAGCCTCAAAACCGAGATTTCCCAGGTTTCAACCTAACCGAAACTAGGTTGAAACCTGTGATTATTTTTTTCTGAGTTAAATTTGAAGCCTAGGTCAAAACTTGTTGATACCCTCGAGTTCTATGTTGAAACCAATCGAAACATGGAATTTTGGTTGAATCCTAGTTCAAGCAGTTTTGACTGGGTTTTGCCTCGACCAGGGTTGACATGAGTTTTCTCGGTCAAAACTGCAAGTTTGGTTTGAGATAGTAAGCCATGTTCGGGGTTGGGTGATTGGAGATTTATATTTTATATAATGATCATACTCATCCTAAAGGCTAATCATTGTGTTATAGTATTCTATGATTGATATGTTGCCCTGCTTTAGAGTAATGATCTTTTAAAGAAGGTGATAGACTTTGGCTGAGGCACCCACTCGGACGAATGTGCTAGTATCACTACTTTAGATGTCTTTAGCTGTGTTTTTTTGCTCTCATAAAGCACCTACTTATTTCAGGTTTCATACAGAAAACCGGCCATGTCATCACATTGGAGTTCTTTATCTCCCATTTTTGTTATGTAGGATCATTGGGCCTTGGAGCATTGACTTCTCCAGTTATACGGCCAAACTTCCAATGAGTTCCTAATGATAATCTCACAAAGTTGGCCCAGTCTAGATAATTTGCATTATCCTACTTGACGATGGATATTTGGGTGTTTGTGCTTTATAGAGCAAACGAGTTGGGATTTACATTGCTTGTACTACTAGATAAAAAATCCATTGGTCCACTGCCCTCAACATTACTCAAAATAGACAAGGGAAGCTGGTTGGATACCCTAACCAAGTGGGGAGTTTACCCTACCCAATCTTATACCGAACAACAAAAAGCTTGATTTTAGTTAACAGAGAACATCACAAACATGGAAAATCCTCAATGCATGGGTATTTCAAGGTAGTAACCAATTTTACTACAGCTTTCAAGCTTTAGATATCATCACTCAACATTCAACAAACAAAACCATCATACAATCAAGATATAACATGCAAGCTTTAGATATCATCACCCAACATTCAACAAACAAAACCATCATACAATCAAGATATAACATTGTCGTCAAGCTTGCCATTCCTGCGATGGTTTATCATATTTGGTTTGAGAGAAATCTCCGCATGTGGTTGGCCAAGTCTAGATCCTTCGCTCAAATATTAGAAGCCATCATCTTCGACGTTTGTGACACGCTTCTGCCTCTGTCCCCTCCCCCCAGGATTCTGAGAAGAATGGATTCTCTCCTCTTGGGATCTCATTCCCGGATAAGGGTCCCCTCCCTATCCATTCTATTTCCTTGTTTGTTTGTTTCGGGGCTATTGTCCTTGTTGTGTAAGAAGTCTAGCTCTATCCTTTGGATACCCAGATTTGTTTTCCCTGTTCTCAAGGTGTTGTTAATATATATATTCATTCACCCAAAAAAGACATGCAAGTATGAAACACCATATAGCATACAGGCTTGGCAGTATAACAGCTCAACAGAGTTTTGGAGTTGCAGTGATACGTGCCCACATATTAACAACTGAAATCGTACGTGTTTGAAAGAGGACCCTAGGGCGACGCTAGAGGACCTGAAATCAACTCCAAGCAATGCTGGTTCTGAGAGAAAACAGAGCTTGAACCGAAACATGGCAGTAGCTCTGTTCTGACTTGTTGTACATCGATTTAGACGTGCAGCTCCAAATTCCACCAGCAAATCTTCTGGTTGATGTCCTTAAACCTTGAGCTAACTTCTCACATGATGTAGCCTCTTTTTTTCTTGGGTTCCAAAGTTAGAGGCAGAGTAGGAGTCCTGGTTAACTCTTAAACCTGCTCTCATACCAAGTTGCAGGTGTTCTTTGTGTGAGGTGAATCAGTACGAGAAGAGGAGGAGAAACAGAGAATAAATATGAAATGAAAGAAAAGATAGTGAAGAGACTCGGGTTTGGGAGAAAGTGTTGAAGAGGGTGATCTACCACCCTCCACTTTTCATTACTAGTTATGAAAGTAAAAGTACATAAATTCCATCACTGATAAGTATATATTCCCACGAGACCATCATACATGAAATTGCCCTTCGGCCTTCATACCCTTGCAACAAGTATTCCAATAGGTCCTAAATAGTTGGGCTGATAGTTAAGTGTTGACACTTTAGATTCTTTTCTGCATTGGGTTATATGATTTTGTCCTTTGGGGGATCTACAGAATTTGAACTTTGATTCTTATATGTAATTTCCAGGCATTTATATGCTAGTTTTGTAAATTTGTGATCATGTGAGAAGCAAAATTTTTTGGGAAATGGCTTCTTAATTAGGGTGGCTGAAATTAAGATGTGTCACTGGTACTAGTGTGATTCTATCAATTGCAGATCGTAGGGTTTGGAGTCTTGTCTGTATATTTATCTGGTCACTCTTTCTCATGCAATTACTGTGCTGATTGGATGTTTGTTGCATTTCTTAATCATCTCTGGTAGACTGGTAGTTAGCTTCCTTCTGCAAGTGTCTAGATGGACTTGTGAAGCAGCTCTTGATTAGTTGCTCACTCTGGATCTGCTCTGATCTTGGAAGCAGCTATGATTGTTCAGGAATATCAGAATTCAAATCAGCTATCCAAATTCCAAACCCGTCCTATCCTGTTGGATTTTAGAATAATGTTTGACATTTTGAAACAAACAGAAGTGAGCTTTATTATATAGAAAGGAGGTACAACTGTACAAGGGAATAAAAGAAATAAACCAAACCTAGAGTCCTAGACAATTATACCCTTAGACTCAAACTGGTCCTAATATGAACCCATATTACAACAGGTTCCAAGCCCCAAAATACCCAAAGAAGGGGTGATTGGATTGTGTTAATGATTCAGAACTTCTCACCAACAGTTTACATATCGAAGTAAATAAGGTGTTTTGATTTTAATTCCTCAGCTTGCAATGTGTTTATGGGTCGGCCTTGTTGTGTACAGAGTTATGCACTTTGTATGCTGCTGTACCTCATTGTATTCCTCTTATTTGGTGAAATTTTGTCCCCCATTAAGGTAAAAAGTTATTGAAACCTACTTTGTGCAGCATATTGTATTAGACAGATAAAGGAAGAACTTAGTCTACTTATAGTGACCTGGCGTCCCAGTGCACGAGGCTCCCGCTACTGCAGAGTCTGGGGAGGACAGAATGTACGCAGCCTTACCCCCACAATGTAGAGAGACTGTTACTCTACATATAGTGACCTATCCTAGGAATTCTGTAATTCATAAACTTTTATTGAATGTGGAAATATTTGAGTGTGCACATACAGAGCAGGATTTACTACGAAGCTAGCAGTATCTTAAAGAACCACAGAATGTGTTGCATTGCATCTCATATTCCATGGTATTACAGCATTTGTGCATCCCAGATTACACAGATACTATTGAGTTTTTAATGCTTTTAGGTCTGTTAGCTTAATTTTGATGGTCACTGTTTGGGTGATCCAGCCAATGCCAGTTGTTTCGGGATCACGTAGATTCTAGTCATGTATTTTTTTAGTCTTATTGGTTGAGTCCACATTCCAACACAGTAGAAGTTGAAGCGGACTTTGACGGTTAGCCATTTCTACAGATAAAATGTGAGCTGATTTAGTAGTGGTATGTGATTCTACTTCTGTAGTTGGATGAACCAAGCTGAATAATTTCCTTCTAGGCTATAACACTTTATTAGAAAGCATGAGAATTTTATTTAGACTATGCACTTAAAAATAAAAATAAAAAAATAAAAAAATTTGGAAACCGAGGTCCAGTTATTGATAAGCTGATTCCCTGGATATGGAAGGGGATGCCTTGGCTATGGCAGGGGTAACTAGAGAATCATTTTACCTTTAGCCCGTACACTTTTAGCCTCAGGTGAGGACGTCTAGTTTGATTATGTAACTGTAATATGATGTTATAGCAACCACGTCACCTTCAGGTCAGCTGATTCTATTTTACTGTTAATTTTGTTTGCATGAGTAAAATTATTCACTTGCTACACCTAACAAAGAATTCATTTCCATGCAGTGTATTTGTTTCTCTGAGCTGTTTTGAGTAAAAAGAAATGAAAATTACTGCATTCATTCAGAGGAGCAAAATACTTTGTATAAATTAAACTTACCAAAGTTTGATGTTACTTAGTTGACTGTTTTCTTGTATCATGCTTTTCTCTTCTCCAGGATCTTAATCTGGCAGAGGCTGTTGTGAATAGATTACAGACAGTAGGATCAAGGTTCTGTGGAACAGCAGATCAGGCCCTCCCAAGATTGAGGGGAGCCCTTCCCCCTGGTATTATGTTTGATTTTCACTTATGGTCATTCATATAGAACATCCCAAGGATGAAGAATTTCATGCTGATTGTGAGCTGCAATATTTTTCAGATAAATCCACACGCAGGGTTCTTGAGGAATTAGCTTCCCTCTGCAGCTACCTTAGAGTTTGGAAGATTGAGAAACATGTTTTCATAGACACCCTTATGCCACCTACAGAGAGTTACCACAGAGAAATATTTTTTCAGGTGAATGGACTTCAAATTTAGCAAGTAATATTGTAAACTGGAAAACAAGTTGATGTAATTCTATGCATTGATAAGTGAGTAGCTGGTCTATGAGAAGATATCACATGTCCTTTCCTCCTGGCAGCATTAAAATTATGGGAAGGTTTGTGTGTGAATTTTTAATTTTAAGTCATTCTCAAACAAGATATATATATATTTTTTTTTTTTCCTGATGAATAAATTGTATTAACAAAGTCCGAAAAGCAGGGAAAACAAACCTGGGCACCCAGAGGACAGAGCCAAACTCAGAACAAATACAAGGGGATCAAAAAATTGGAAATCTTTGTGGGGCTCAGAACAAATACAAGAGGATCAAAAAATTGGAAATCCTGTCCACAAGGTTAGACAGGTAAATTCCAAGCAGAAATAATAAATTTGTTCCTAATAGAGTCCGAGCTAGGCCTATCCATAGGAATCGCTAGCCTCGGACCTCAAAATTAATGGCACTCAAAATATGAGAGATATTTCTGGATTTAGCGGTCCACATTTTGAGGTTCTTTCCATACATAACTGAGAAATCGTAGTATAAAAAGCAAGCATGCCAACATTATCGCAAGGAGAGCTTTTATGGAAGGCCTAACCAATCCACTTCCATTCACCGGGAAAGGCCTGGATCCATCTACTCGAAGGCCAGCTGCGCCTCAAAATCCCTCCCCAAACCATAGAAGAAAACAGGAAAGTAAAGAGTAGGTATTAGATAGGGAATATCCTCCTTTGCTGACCACCAAAAGCAGCATCTAGCATTTGAGTTAATACCTCTCTGATGGAGGAAGGACCTTGTGAGAAGAGAGCAAACATGTAATGCCCCGAAATTCGGACCTAGGGTTTAGAGGCATTTCCGAGCCTAAGTTCGACCTATAACTCAAGATCGTTGGTCAGGGCAGGTGAACCAATTTCTATTGCTGTAAAATACATGTGAACTGTGACATAATTTCTTATATTACAAGTTTTGTAAATTTGGTTCAATACCTTCGTCCATTACAACTAATAGAAACTGATTAAGGTAAGACAAATGTAATCAGTATTTCTTTATGTGCGCTTAGGCCAGGTCGTGCTTGTCGTCTGAAAAATAGTGCTTGTCATCTGAAAGTAGTTATCAACATGGGGTGAGCTCGAAAGCATAGTGAGGAAAGATGTCTACCCATATAACATAGCAATACATCAGAACATCATAAATATCATCTCAATGACATTCATTCACTACTATCACAAATCATTTATCAATTCATATATGCCAAGCATCTCACACACAAATCCATATTCTATTTCAGATATGATCATAGCATGTTTCATAACTTAATTCATTGAAATAAAACTAAAATTCATATAAAATACATTTTTATTCTTTAATTTAGGGCTGGCTAATAGGTGGACTGTTGCTCCTTCCTTGGTACCAACACCACTTTTATTGCGTGGATCAGTTCTGCTAAGACTTGATCTGATCTACTCCCTACTAGTTCTACTTTACTTTTGTTGATAACTTTAGATCTGAAATAAGATCTGACCTGGACTGTCTACTACTGATCTGCTGCTACCATCCACCTACGTTGATGCCATTGAGATCTGTTGAGATCTTATCCGCTGTAACAAGATTGATATGCTACTGCTACTGTGATCGATAGTAAGTTTCTAATCTGCCACTGTTATGAACCTGCTGCTGCCATTTTGACTAAGTTGCTGATCTGCTGCTGCTCTACCTTATCATGCTACTGCTATTAGCTTCCTGTATATCGGAATCTGGTTCTGGTTACTGCTGTGCTGATTTTCTGGTTTTAAGAGAGTCCACTTCAATCAGGATTTCATCATATCTCTCATATTCACCATTAGATCGTACCTAAAATTTTGATGACTTACCCTAGTTGTCATTAATTACTTTCTTGCATTTTTTAGTCCACATCTGCTGACTGGATCTTTGACTTTTCAATTAATATAAAGAAACCAGTTGCATCATGGGATATATTCCTAGTTTCACTAGGACTTCACCATATTTCTTAATTTGATCATTGGATGGTTTTGAAATTTAGATATCTTGTTCCTATAGATATTCTATGCTATATCCTACAGTTTGACATTTTTTGCCATAATTTGTCCCCCTGGAATGTTCCATGTGAGGGAGGAAAGGTATATATATTTGCTCAAGTTCGTGTCTTATCATTAAAGAGAGCCTAACCTATTACTACCTTACTCATAATGGAGCTTGAATATACTTCCGCCTATTACCTTTATGCTAGTAATGGAGAACTTACCTATTTGCTCATGATGGAGTCTACCACCAGCTACTATGCTTGTGTTGGAGTCTACTACAGTTGTATGTAATGCAACCTCTACTTCCTACAAGGCATCGCCCAGGTGACGCCTAGGCGTTCGGGCGGTAATACATGACCTAGGCGATGAATCGCCTTGTGAATGTTCAAAAGGCGGTTGCCTAGTCATCGCCTTAAACGACCCAAAGGCCCGTGTAGTTTCCATGTTGCCGATGTGTAGATAAATCATTAATTAAATGAAAAATTTCACATACCTCCCTTAAGGTTTCTGCTTACCCATAATTCAACCCTCTCCCATTATCGACCACATGCTGTTAAGTTCCCTAAAGGAAAAGGTGAAAAGAGTTTTTACCCTTATCCTAAAAACCAGTTTGAAAGTACATTATAGTCTTGCTCTTGCACTATTGTTTCTTACTGTATGCTATTATGTTCTAACTTAGTTTATTAATTTGTGTTTTTTTGTTTTTTGTTTTTTTAAATAAATATGCTTCTTTATGCCCTATAGTTTATCCATTAGTTGTTGGTTTTTTCATATTAATTAGGTTATGCCTTAAATGTTGATTCTTTATGTAGCATACTGCATATATATAAACATTAATATACCATTGATATTTTAGAAATAAAAAAAATACACCGGGAACCCGCCTAGGCCCTTAGGTGCCTAGGATGACCTCAAACGCCTTGGGTCGCCTTGTCGCCTTGACAACTATGCTTTCTGCACGTGATGCAACCTCTACTGCAGTTGCATATGATGCAACCTCTATTACAGTTGTACGTAATGCAACCTCTACTATCTACATGTGATACAACATCTACTACCTGCATGTGATGCAACCTCTACAACTTCATTGTTCGTGTTGGAGCCTACTTCCTTTAGCTCGTGTTGGAGTCTACTACGTGTGCCTATGATGTTACTGCTACTACTACTACCGGCAAATTGTTGATTCCGGCAGAATTGCTCCAAGCTGGACATGAATGACTTATATGCTCCAGCTAGAAGGAAGGGGAGTGGGTGTTGATAATATTGCTATAAAGGAATGGACCGATTCACTAGGGTCCATCCCATTATCGAGATCAGCAGGTAATGCTAATCCCATCTCAGGATTAGTGCTGACCAATAGTCTTTAGCATTAAGTTAAATTCTTGACTTAGTCATTCTTATTTTGAATTTACTATATATAATTAGGATACTAGTATTATTGTCTAACTATGATTTGCTGTTTATTTTGTTATGTTGACATGTGAAATTCCTACCTCTAATGTAGCAAGGACTTCTTATCTTGTGGATTGGCCAATCACTTTACCCTTTTAATTTTGTCTACAAATTGTGACTGCTAAGAGGAGAGGAATACAAATCAATTCTCTCCCTCTTCTCTACTTCTCTCTTTCTTTCTCTTTTTTGTTACAACATTTAAGAGGAGAGGAATACAAATCAATTCTCTCCCTCTTCTCTACTTCTCTCTTTCTTTCTCTTTTTTGTTACAACATTTATTCCCTCAATTAGTTTTAGTATAAAAAATCCAAAATGGTATTATGTGGTGTGACCCAATTTAGGGATGGGAAACTTTCATTATAGAAGCATTATGCCAGATAGTAAAAGAAGATCAATACAAAAACCCAAATTCAAAGAGATTAAAATAGGCTACACAAACTTGGTCCACACCAAGTTTTTGGGTCCATAGTGGTGATATTTAACCATTGGTTCATGAATTGGCACCAAGTTTTTACCTTCAATATCTAGATGACAGCATTTTTAGGGAAGTTGTGGAGGAATTCGAGCATTTCTTCCGACGCACGATGACATGGCCTACATTTGTCACACAATCGGAAGAAATTTGGCATCGTAAGTTCAGTCAATAAATGGGGTTGATCCTCCCCGTCACTCTATATGGCATTAGACTTTACCCATTAGGATGTCCTGAGGGGTGCTTATTTTTATTTTGTACTCATGTGGACATCCATTGTTGGGACTTGGAACTTGGGTTTTTATTCGATCCTTGTTACATGTACTTCAAAGTTGAAACTTATTCCGTAATTAATGATATTGTGTTTCTTCATTCCTTATGTATAGTTTAATTCTTTTTATTTATTTTTGGGTCTTCTAGTACTGAAATGTGTATAAGAGACAATACTACACTAGGTATATTATTGGTGCATTCTTGGTCCAATATCTCTACACTTCAATTCAATATCAACTGTTCAGGCAATTTTTCTAATTTCTATTTCTGCACATCTTCTTTAATAGCTTAAGACGGTTATCTGTGATTAATCTGAGTTGCTGATTATCATTCTTCTAAAAGTTCTAAATCTTTCCTCAGCATAAACTTAATATTTATTCCAGTTTCGAATTCCTATTCTTACGAGGATTTCTTTGAAGCTGAACATCTAACAGTTGGATTTTGATTCTGTTTCCATTCATACCTCGGTTATTATTCTAGACAATTCTTTGGTGTTTGGTGTCAAAATTTCATCTTTGAACTGATCCCTTATTTCATTTTACCCAGTTTCTAAATTCTCTTTTCAAGTTCCGGATTTTGCTTGCTGTTACAGTGTCGTCTTACTATTTGTTTGCCAGTTCAGACCATCAGTACTGTTGTTTAAAATCTCTTAACTTTCTGTAATTGGTTATGATTCTGGAGCTTTAATTCCTAGAATCCTATCTTCCTTAGGATTATCTAATAACTTCATATCTGAGCATTGGATTTGCCATTTCCTCTCATCTGACTTCCCATTTGTTCCTTGCCCTTGGTCTTTCTTGAAGATGCTTCTCCAACAAAGCCTAGCCGAAGCTTTGAAAACTGTCCTCTCAAGACTGTGGTCTCTTCTTCAAGGTTGCTGCACTTTTTATCTCATCTGATGGCCTTCACTTGTGCTTCCAGCCTCAAAATTGTGTCATTTGCATTTCTGAGATCTATTGAAGTTGCATTGAGTCTCTTTCATTCCAAGCTTAAATCATCTAGAGCTGCAATCAACTCTGCTTCCAGGTGAACCTTTGCTTTAACATCTTCATTATTGGAGTCATCCTCTAGTCTTTCTAGCACTTGTTAATTTTCTTGATTTCTTCAATAGAAACCTTAGATTAGATTTCCTCTTTCATCTTTAGAACCACTGCAGGAACACTCATCTGAAGATCTGGCACGTCTCTGATTTTAGCTAATCTCAGTTGATTTCCCAACCTTGAATCATCTTTATACAAACTTCCTAGTCTGTCCCACAATGTCTTGGCTGCCTTCCATGCACTGACTCGGACACTTACACTGTCTACTAGTCCACTCAAGATAGCCTTTCTTGCCCGTGAGTCAATGTGGATTTCTTTAACATTCCGTTACCATGGATAATTGACACCCATACATCATAACCTAGTGATCTCAGGTAAGTGATTCTAATTTTCCAAAAAGCATAGTTTGTCCCATCAAGCATGGGAGCTTTGCTGGATGCATTAACTTATCCTGATGCCATTGTTATTCTCACTTCTCGTATGTGGAATATATGTAGATGTGGAAGAAAAGTCAAGTAACTTAATTGAACTTCTACAGTTGATGTTTATGTCCCCCTAAAAGAATCTTGGGCTCAACCAAATTCTTTTAGACTTGTATCCAATCCATAAAAAGAGAGGAAGTGCGGATCCTTCAGACTTGAAAGTTAACAATATGATCATAGATTCCGATCTCTAGTTATAGTTACAAAGCGAGTCTATGTTAAAGATTGAAGTCCTAAAACTAGCTGTAAAATAAGGAAAAGTGATATGAAGATGGACAGGCCCTTGAGGATCATCCATTTTGTTTCCAAAAAAGGTATACTTATGAAGGTAAGTAGTTTTTCAATTATAGTGCCTGGAATGAAATTGTTCTTTTCATATTCCTCCTTACACATGTGATATGTCTGTAGCTGTATATACTTCAAGTGTATGCCCAGTTAAGGATTCAGTTTGCTCTAGATAGCTCTGTTATTGTTCTGCATGGTTCCAGATTTCACAGTCTGTCTTAACTTATTAAATCAAGGTCCTGTAGTTTTCAGTCTGTCTGTACTGAGAAGGGAAGGATCTATGGTTTTTCAAACTTGCTTTTTAATTTAAGGTCCTGTAGGTGTTTTTTCATATTTCACATTTTCTTCCTTCCTTATACTTAGGGAACTCTTTCCTATTCTTCATTCTTGATGTATGTATATTGGGTGTAAAATAGTAGTTAAACACTAAACAGATGGAAGTTACTTCATCATTTATTATTTTGTATCTTAATCTAGTTAAGATTTCTTTTTCAGATATACTTCAATGCTGGATCACCTACCGAGGAAGTTCTGCTTGCTGTTGGTGGTCGCAATGATCATCTGCTTCATCAAATGTCGGATAATAATTCTGTAGGTTATGCATGATATTTCTTTTTTATTATGCAGCAGTCTAGCCATCTATTACTAAATTTCACAAACTTATACTTTTGTATTAAGCAGAGGTGTTGGCAGCTCCTGTACTAGTTAGCATTCTGTGCCTGAGCATACTGGCAATATATTGGATTATACGTAGGCTGACTTTTGGTTTATGTAAATGTATGCATATTAATGACATGACTGTTCATATCTTTTATTGGGTCATTGTGTTTTGTTTATGTGGGTCAACAAGTATACCTTTTTTTTTTTTTTTTTTTTATTTATTAAGAAAATCAAAATAATTCATTGCTAAGTGTGAACGTAGATTTTGGAAGAAGGGATTGGGCATATACCATAAAGGTGTAAAAAAGTTACACACAGATGGTGATCACCCTCGTGTAAGAAAGATATTAAAATTTCACCAATCTTTTATTTTTTGTTACTTTTTTTTATTATGCAGCAATTTAACCATGAATTACTAAATTTCAAAAACTTATTTTTTTGTATCCACATAGTTATACTCCGATTAAGCAGAGCTGTTGGCAGTTCCTGTACTAGTGCTAGCATTCTGTGCCTGAATGTACCGGTAATAATAATAATAATAATAATATATATATATATATATATATATATATATATATATATATATATATATATATATATATATATATATATAGAGAGAGAGAGAGAGAGAGAGAGAGAGAGAGAGAGAGAGAGAGAGAGAGAGATCAAACAATCCTGGCCCCCCCTAGGACAACTCCTAGAGGGGACTAAAGTCACTAGACATGACAAAGAACCTAGCCCATTGTCAAGGCATTCATCCCCATCTATTAAGAAGCCATTCATTTGGAAAAGAATTCTTCTCCCCCTTAGGGTAAGAGAATGTAACCGGGCCATCATGTCCTCCCTAATATCAGCAACTATAGCAAATAGACTTGCCACATTTGTTGTGGTGGATTCCAAAATTCCTTTTCATCCACAGGTCCAATGAAAGCAAGGCGTCGTCGGGATAACATCGAGAGCAGGATTAGCCGAAAGTTCCTTTGGCTCCCCTCCCTTACCCTCCCCTTCCTATCCGATAGAAAAGGATCCCATGGTCCGGGGCGCGCAAACCCAAGTTTGTCTATGAGGCGTCTAATTGTATTAGTGTTTATAATTGTTTCTTCGGTTACTAATTGATAGGGCCCATGGGCCAAGATCTCGTGCATTGGAACCCATGGTTATGGACCCGAATCCATTAGTATGGAACATTTTCTTTTCCAAGTGAAATCCCCTAGTATATGAAAGAGTGAAAAAGTGCGCCTAGGCATCTAGGCACATTGGAAAAGCTGCCTTGGTCCCCTAGGCGGGCGCATTGGTCGCCTTGGGCATCTGTCAGGTCTCGAAACCTTGGTTCAGCTTGGCACCTTGACAACTATGCTTCCAATCTAGTCGCTCCACACATTGGTGACCGATTCAGTCTGATGTAAGACTTCTGAATTAGGTACTCTTTGAGTTACAAAACTTGCAGACCTCACTCCATACATGCAGAGAGAATGTGCATTTGAAAGACAAGTGATTCCTACTTTTCATTGACCCCAATCCCTTTGGATGCCATGGCTCAAGCCACAACCAGGTTCCCTCGCTACCAATCAAGTGTTGTACCATATGCTCAACTCTTGACCAAAACTTGAGAACCATATGTCACATCCATGAGCAGTCCTTTAACTTTTTTGCAGTCCATACAGAGTCAGCCTTTAAGTTCCAATTGTGAACTCAACGAAACTACAAACTCTCCTTCTTCGAAGTAATCCACCAAACAAGCTTCACAATCCCTGCAACATTCATATCCTTGATCCTTTTTACCTTCGGTTTGCAGGTAGCATCCCAAGAGATAAAATGCTGCTTCCTACTCATCCTTGTTCCCAATCATAAAAATGGGACGAACGTCGATTCGAGCTTCCGCATCACCACCTTTGGAATAACAAACAAACCTGTCCAATATGTAACGCCCTGAGATTTTTTTGGACCTAGGTTTAGAGCAAGGCCTTTAATCTCGGATATCGACCCCATCTCGGTGATGTTCGAGATTTCCGAGATCTTGAAAAACACACTGAGACACTACCCTTTTTGAACATATAAATTTTGAAAATTTTCAGACTTCAGAGATTTATGAGATCTCGAGGAGTTCGAGATTTCTGAGATTTCGTCGAGATTTAGAACTATGGACTTCAAAAGGCGTTACCGAACCTAAGCTCAACCTATAACATCAAGATTGTTGATCAAGGTAGATGAACCTTTCTATTGCTATATATATATATATATATATATATATATATATATATATATATGCAGCGGATTTCTTATCTTAAAACATGAGCGGAATACAAAAAATGGAGGATCCATTGGGTGCATCCAAACCTCTGATGGCAAAACACTTGTGAACTGTGCCATTATTCATTATATTACAAGCTTTGTAAATTTGATTCAATACTTTCGTCCATTACAACTAATAGAAACTGATTAAGGTAAGGCAAATGTAATAAGTATTTCTTCATGTACACCTAGACCGGGTCGTGCTCATCATTTGAAAAGTTTAAGTAGCTCTTCTGCTTCCAGGACAAATTCTCCCGTTTATGCCTCATAAAAAGAACTAGCAGGTAAGAAAGTATGGTTGAGTTCTTTCGTTCAGACGTGCAGGAAGAATGGATCTTAGACCAGCCGAAGACCTCCTTTCTCCTCAAACTAATACATTGCCATTCCAGTATAGGAGTCCCGTGGGTGCCCCTTTCGGGTGTTGCAAGCTGGTCGCCCAAGCCGTGGTTTGCATGTCAACCATTTCCCAGTGTTAGCGTTAACGATACCATGTGCCGCTATGTGCACATGGGTCTCACTGGTCCCACTTTGTTATTTTATGGTTTATTTATTTAGATTGGTGATTATAGGATCTTGTTATTGTTAGGATTTGTTTCCTAAGTTGTCTAGGTTTACTTTCCTAATTAGCTTATGATTATAATTAGGGAAGTTTCCAAGTTTATTGTTTTCCTCTTTGATTATAAATAAAGCAACCACATGAAGAGGAGTACATTCGGTTCTTCCTCTTCCTTGGAGAATTGTCCCTTCTTCTATTTTGTCTCTCTCTTTTGGTTTTCTGGTTTTCTTTTATTTTCCAAATTGCCAAATTGTTACATGGTATCAAAGCAGGTGCAGTTTTGAGAGTCGTCTAAAGTCCTTCGTCATTGTGTGCAGCCACCATTGCTGCTTCTGCTGCTTGTGCTTTTCATATTTACCCTACCTGCTACTGCTATCTAGTATTTACTCGTCTGTCCAGATCTGATCTGCTTTGCTCATGATCTGATAAAAAGTTCACTACCTTCATATATGCCACTGAATAGAAGTTCCATGAGTCGCTGTTGAGCGAATGGTTCCACTCTCTTCCTTCATCCCTCACCTTTATTCGCTGTTTTCTTCTTGTTTTCCTAACTCTCCTCTGTTACCGACATTGGTTCCCCGTTCTGGGCGTTCTCGGCGTAAGTGTGAGACTGAGAGGAAGATTCATATACCCATCAAACCTGATCAGTTTGGATCGAGATTTGGGGTGTGGTCCCTCTACCTAAGGGCGATTTAACCCCTTGATTTTCATTCCCTATAATCCCTTCTCTAAAGAGTTTGAAAACCTGCAACTTACCTGTTCTTCCCTTTACCACTAGATTGAGTTTCAGACCTCATTGCTTTCTTATTCCTTGCTGCTTGGAATACATATTAGCTGGATTCAGTAGACCAAAGGATTGCGATTCATTCCCTGAAATTTCGTGGAGATTGGACTTATTGGAACAGAGTTCGATTAACTCTCTTGACCCAGGTTACTGCCTCCCTCTTATTCTGTTTGTGTATCATGATATCCTCCAATAATAGGTTGAAGAAGGTATTTAATATGAGTTTCCAGTTACACCCCTCCCCTCTTTATATTTTGATTCCAAAACTACCCTTGATCTCATCCTTAAATCTGTTTTGTCCTATTTTTATTCACCCGTATCCTTATTCAATACCAGATAAGTCCTTCCTTTTAACCCTCCTTTGGTTTAGTGCCTGTTTGTTTCACTCAAATGGAATTATATAATTCTATTTTTTTAAAATTAAGACTCTGTTCCAAGGGTTTATTTAGCTATCACATGATCTTGAATTGTGTCTGAAATTATAGAGGTGCCACTCACCATTATAAACTTCCATTTAATTACAATTTTACCGTTGCCCTTCAATAGGGTTTGCCTTATATATCAGCACTTTGCCATCTTTGCCATTAAAGGTCTGTTTGTTTGCCTCAAGGGAGATTAAAATTCTGATTATGTACAGTCTGACGATTCATTATTTTCTTGTTAACTACCCATGGCTCCTATGAATAGTGTGGTTAATCACCAAATTGCCACTGACTCTTTTTTGTGCAATATTTGGAAGTATTACTTTGCTTGGATGGTCCCATAATTGTGAACATAATTTACAGAATTGCCATTGGACTTCTATATTTGCAATTTGTGGCTTTGGAGGGTCCTTAGATCACACTGATGGAATTTGCATGGAATGCTGATTATTATTTCTCATATTTGACATATTTATTGGCTACCGGAACGGCGTGCTTAAAGATTATTGGGCTCTTCTTTGTAGGTGTTTTCAATGGGTGTCATAGTTGTCAAGGCGACAAGGCGATCCAAGGCGTTTGGGGCCATCCTGGGCGCCTAGGCGCCCGCCTAGGCGTTGCCTAGGCGACCAAGGCGTTCCCAGTGCATTTTTTTTATTTCTAAAATATTAATGTTTATATATATGCAATATTCTACATAAATAATCAACATTTAAGATATAACTTAATTAATATGTGGTGTGGACCCAAGTTTACTAATGTACACTAAGACCTGGGATTGTGTCTAGAGTTAAGTAAACAATTATTTATGACTAACATTTGCGTACTTTTAACGAATTTGATCGGAGCGTAACTCCTTTAATATAGTTCGGATTCAAGCAATCTCGAATTCGTTGCAAAGCTAGCATAATCAGCCTTCCAACAAATCCGAGATTGCTTGAATCCAAATTATAATGAAGGAGTTACACTCCGGTCAAACCTTATTCGGAATACGGGAATGCTGTTTAAAGTCGTCTGAATGTAAATTATTTTTTGGGCATCAAAGCAAAAGATTATTTTGGCGCACTCTTGGTTTTTAGTGATGATTTATTATAATAAGATTTATAGAATTTTTATATTTAGAAAAAAGCCTAGCATTTAAAAGTTGAAAATCGCCCTCGCACCCAAAAATATGATTTTTGTTCTTGAACAGGGGGGTTGACTTTTTTTCCTTCTGGAATTTGAATTTTAGACTATTTTTATTGGATTCAAATAGGGGGGTATTTGTTTATTTATGAATAATATCTTAAGTAAATGTTTCTTTAATTTATCAACATTTATCAAGCAGTACTTATTTATCAAGTAAATATAAATAAGTACTGCTTGATAAATGTTGATAAATTAAAGAAACATTTACTTAAATGATATTAGTCATAAATAAGTACTGCCTGATAAATGTTGTTCCTGTCTGGCCTGGGCGACCACAAGGCGCCCTGGCGCCCAGGCCTGTACAAACCGCCCGGACGCCTAGGCGACGCCTAGGCGACGCCTTGACAACTATTGGGTGTTTCCCTCCGTTATTTGTCCACGTGGAATCTTTTACGTGAAGGGAGGATTATATATATATATATATATATATATATATATATATATATATATATATATATATATATATATAAGTTCATTGAAGAGAGCTCAGCCTACCTACCATATGATGCATACCTGTTACTACTACCGTACGATGTCTACCTGTTGCTTGTGATGCAACCTAATGCTGCTTCAAGATCTTCTTTAAAGGTCTTATTCAAGATTTGTTGGTCTTGGCTTTAAGAAATGCTGATCCAGATTTATTTTTTATTGCTGCCTCTACTACCTGATGCAGCCTCTACTACCTACACCTGATGCGGTCTCTACTATTTGGTTCACAGTGACTTACACTGTTGCTGCTTGGTGTCTGCTTTATTGCTAATGCTACTTTTGCTTGGTTCACAGTGACCTCAAACTGTACTGTTGTTGCTGCTTGGTTCACAGTAACCTATACTGTGCTGTTGCTGCTTGGTTCACAGCATATATCTTATACTGTGCTGTTTTACTACTACTGTTGTTGCTGCTTGATTCATAGTAACCTATATTGTGTTGCTTTATTACTACTGCTGTTGTTTTTGCTTCTACTGATATGTTGTTTCAAACTGTAGCTCTTACATCCCCCGTGCTCTAGCTTGAGGGGAGGTGTTAGCGTTAGCGTTACCATGTGCCGCTATGTGCACATGGGTCCCACTGGTCCCACTGGTCCCACTTTGTTATTTTATGGTTTATTTATTTAGATTCATGATTATAGGTTCGTTTTATTGTTAGGATTTATTTCCTATGTTGTCTAGATTTACTTTCCTAGTTAGCTTATGATTGTAATTATGGAAGTTTCCAAGTTTATTGTTTTCCTCTTTGATTATAAATAAAGGAACCATAGGAAGAGCAGTAGTCCATTTGGTTCTTCCTCTTCCTTGGAGAATTGTCCGTCACTTCTTCTATTTTGTCTATCTCTCTGTTTTGGTTTTCTGGTTTTCTTTTATTTTCCAAATTGTTACACCCAGCTTGAATCTCGTTCAGTCCATAAACACGTGCAATCCCATCTCGAACTGAGACCCTTCACCCGATTTCATCCACTTTCAAATTCGTGTAAAAGTTGGTAATTATACTTTCTAATGTTTGCATGCTTACCAAAGAATCAACTCCATGAGCGCGCTAGCGAGCCTCAGCATGTTAAAGACAAGTGCTATATATGCACCTTTGACGTGAGAAATCAGGTTGCTTGGGTTTTGGGAAAGGATGGTAAGGAACATTTTGCCCTTTTTAGGAACGAAACCGTTACTATCCTCAATAGTTATCCATATGGGGTGAGCTTGAAAGCTCAGTGAGGAAAGATATCTACCCATATAACATAGCAACACATCAAAATGTGAAAAGATCAACTTAATGTCCTTCATTTACTACTATCACAAATCATGTATCAATTTATAAATGTCAAGCATCTCATACACAAATCTATACTCTATTTCACATGTTATCATAGCATGTTTTAGTACTTAATTAATTGAAATAAAACTAAAATTCATATATACATTCTCATTCTTTAAATTTAGGGTTGGTCTAGTCGGTGGACTACTGCTAGCTAAATAGTCTAGAACCAAGCTGCGGTCAATGGCCAAGTTGTACGATTCATTCCAATCATAAATACCTTGGGACTCTTAGAGTTTGGACTTTGATAGAAGCCGGTTCATTTTAACCTTAAAGGCTTGGACCCATGGTTCGAGGTGCCAAATGAAACTAGTGGTTTCGATTGACACAACTAGGTTTTGACCAAGGTCGAGACGAAACCTTAGGTCAGTACTGAAAAGTACTAGGTTTAGACTTGGTTTTGGTTCTCCTAGCCTTATAAAAGTCTGAGTTTCGATCGAACCTATCTATTTGGATAGGTTTCGACCAAATGCGTCTAGGTTTTGACTCCAAAGGCAAGAACAGTAAACAGGAACAACACTTATTAGACTATAAAAGAATTACATTTATTAGGCAGTACTTATTTATGATTAATATCATTTACGTAAATGTTTCTTTAATTATATATTTCATTTCCTTAATATATTATTCATAAATAAGCAAACACACCCATCTGAATCAAATAAAAATAGTTTAAAATTCAAATTCTAAAACGATAAAAGTCAACCGACTCAACCCTTCAGTTCAAGAACCAAAATGGATTTTTGGGTGCGGGGGCAATTTTCAACTTCCAATTGCTAGACTTTTTCCTAAATCTAAAAATTCCATAAATTTTATTATAGTAAAGCATCAATATAACCAAGAGTGTGCCAGAATAATCTCTCGCTTTGATGCCCAAAAAATTTCCATTCAGAAGACTTTAAACCACATTCGTGTCTCTGAACAATGTTTGACCGGATTCAACCTTAATGGTTATTGCAAGCTTGGGAAGCTCTTTTCTCGGTTTCTCAAAGATTAAGTGGAAGTGGTGATCTTCTCACCTGGACAGCCACCGCTAATGGCAATTTCTCTGTCTCTTCTACTTGGGATCTTGTCAGATCGCACAAGCCCTTGGTTCTTTAGCACGATGTGGTTTGGTTCAATGGCCACTCCCCTTGGCATTGCTTCACCTTGTGGCAGGTCCTGACCATTGTAATATCCTTCTGTTTAGTTGCATTCAATTTTACATGAAGGTCATAAATCAATGAGTAATTTCCAATCTGGGAGTAGTTTTCTTTCACCGCATTCTAGAGTTGCACAGCATCAGGTAATAATACATATCCCCAGCCAATGTTAGGTTTCATAGATCCAATCAAATATGCCATCACAATAGAATTTTGAAAGACCCATTTCTCATAAAAGCGGTCTTTGGGGTAGGTGCCTTTTTTTCGGCCAATTTTATAGCCTAGTTGACCTCTGGCAGAGATGGCCATGTGGGCAGTTTTGGACAACATCAAATAGTTGGTCCCGTCCAACTTAAGTGGGTTGGGGACAATTGCAATAAATTCGATTTTTGGGTTTTTTGTAAGATGAGAAACTTCCTCTAAAGACTTAGACATGGTAATGGCCTCTTTTTAATATCGATTGGTCTTTAAAAATATAATTTTACTAGAACAAATCAATCTTAAAAAAATACCTAGAACCAGAGATGTTGCAAGGGGATATACCACCAAGAATTCGATCGTATATGATTGAACAACACAGCTTCAGCAGGTTTCGTTCTTCATATCATTTGGAAAGAATCAATAATGGCTACTTGTGTGTTCGTTGCGAAGAGATCTATCAAATAAAAGGTACAGGCAGGCTAGAACAAGCCAAGGAAAAAATTGCAGCACCCTATGGCCGTCGTATTCATGGAGTGGTCCTTCACGACGACCATAGCAAAAAATTTCACAAAATCACCAACCAATTCTCACGACATGGAGAACTTCACAAGAGGATAAAGCCAGAGGCTCTCGGTGGTGGTTGAGACGCCAGAGGCTAGAGGAAGTGTGTGTGAGAGAGAGAGAGAGAGAGAGAGAGAGAGAGAGAGAGAGAGAGAGAGAGAGAGAGAGGCGAGAAAGAGAGAGCGGTGGTGGTGGGGGTAACACAAACCAAGAGAGAGAGAGAGAGGTGTGGAGGTGGTGGCAGTACCTAGGGTTAGTCCCTAGGGATTTGGCTCTGATACCATGTTGAATCGGAGATGGAGATGAATGAGTGAGATTATTTTTTCCCTCACTCAGCCTTCTTATTCATAGAAAAATGGATTTACAAGAAAAGAAAGTAGGTGAGAGAGCAAGTAAGAAAGTAGGTAGGGATGGGTCAACACTCTTATCCCCACATACATCGATTCTAGACATAAGCCCATAAAACCCATATTACAATAAAAGGAAAAATACAAAACTATTCTTGGACACTTAAATCGACAATGGATTTTAACAATCTAAAAAATCAAAATCTAGAAGGATAAAAGTCAACTTTCTAGTTCAAGAACAAAAACTGGATGTTTGATTACAGGGCGATTTTCAACTTTCAAATGCTACCTTTTTTCTTCAGTTTAAAATTTTCATAAACCTTATTAGTGTAAAACATTATTAAAAATCTAGAGTTTGCCAAAATAATTTTTTGTTTTGATGTCCAAAAAATTATTTGCATTCAGATGACTTTAAACATCATTTGCATACTCCGAACAAGGTTTGACAGGAACGATGTCCAAACCTTGTTCGGAGTATGCGAATGATGTTTAATGTCATCTGAATGGGAATTAATTTTTTGAACATTAAAACAAATGATTATTTTGGCGGACTCTTGGTTTGTAGTGATATTTTACTTTAATAAGATTTATGGAATTTTTAAATTAGAGAAAAAAACTAGCATTTGAAAGTTAGGAATGCCCTAGCGATCTAAATCCAGTTTTTGTTATTGAAATGGAAAGTTGACTTTTTAACCTTTTGGAATTTGAATTATAGTCTATTTTTATTGGATTCAAATGAGGGTGTTTGCTTGTTTATTAAAAATATCTTAAGTAAATGTAATATAGAAGTTAAGAAACATTTCTTAGATGATATTAGTGATAAATAAGTGTTGCCCATTTAACTCTGAATACAATTCCCATGTTCCAGTGTACATTAGCATAGTATTATCTAGAGTCTCTAGACATAAAAGGTCCATTTTTTAAGGATGTTTTTTTAGAGAAAATCATTCAATGGTTATGTAAAGAAGGTTAAAAATGCGTTACACAAAAAAATAGGCTTAAAAAATAACTTTTTCACCACAAAAATTAAGTTTTGAAATTTGATAGAAAAAATCCCAAGTTTAAGCCAAATTCCAATTTTGGGGCTGGCCGAAATCAGCCCTGAAACCGAAATTTAGAACCTTGCATAAAACTAATGAGTCATATGATGAATCTATGAGAGAGTTATTCAAACTCACATGAGACAAGATACTACTATTATGAAGAACAAATTTGATTTTATGCCAAATAGATTTACAACAAAAGCTATTTACTTAGGAGACTCATGGAAAGATATAGAGAAGGCAAGGACCTTTATATGGTCTTTATTGACTTAGAAAAAGCTTATAACAGAGTCTTTAGGGAGTTAATCTGGCAAGTACTAGAGTAAAGAAGTATTTCTAGCAAATATGTGGCATAGACAAGGATATGTATTATAATGTGGTGACTAGTGTGAGTGGGGGTCAAAGTAGTGAACTCCGAATTACAATTGGGTTACTTGAATGATCAACTTTAAGTCCTTATCTTTTTTACTTCATTACAAATGATTTAACTAGAGACATTCAAGATGAAGTTCCTTGGTGCATGCTTTTTGTAGATGATATTGTTTTGGTAGATGAGACAAAAACATAGATTAATGCCAAGTTGGAGTTATTGAGATCAATATTGGAATCAAAAGATTTAGAATAAGTAGAACAATGACCGAGTATATGGTGTGTAACTTTATTTACACCAAGACGGATAATAAGGTGGTGAAAATTGATAATTGTGATATACCACAAAGTGACTATTTTAGGTATCTAAGCTCAATCATAAATAAAGAAGGTGATATAGATAATATTGTTTCACAGAGGATTAAAATATGATGGATGAAGTGGAGAGGTGCATTCCGGAGTATTGTGTAATCGGCATATTCCTTTAGAATTTAAAAGGAAAATTTCAAAGGATAGTTGTTCGACCAGCTATGATGTATGGTGCGGGATGTGGGTAGTTAAGAAGCATCATATAGTAAACTTAGTGTAGCTAAGATGAGGATGTTGAGATAGATTTGTGGCAAAACTGAAAAGGATATGGTAATGAATGATTGTATTAGGGCTGATTAGGAATTAGCATTGGTACATGATAAGCTATGAGAAAGTCGTTTGAGATGATATGACCATATTCAACGGAGGCCATAGATGCTCCAGTACGGAGTAGTGATTGGATTCAGATCGAAGGATCTAAAAGAACTAGGGGCAAACCTAAGAAGATTTTAGGGGAATCGGTGAGGAAAGACACGCATAACTTAGGCCTTGTTTCAAGTATGACATCAAAAAGAGCTGATTGGAGGACAAGATTCCTAGGATAACGCTTTGATGTTGTTGTTTATACTCTTCACCTTTTTCTTTTTTCTTTCTTTTTATGTTCTTAAAATTTTTAATGTCATGTTGAATCACAAATCAGCTCATTCCCCTTGGATCTTGAACCATGAAAGAGAGGCATGACTGACTTGCTAAGAGGAATATGTGTCCATTTTCATAGCATTGTTCCTTCGGTTCAATATTTTAGATATGTCTATCAGCATCACCATTGCCTCCCCACTCACAATGGGGAGAGGGAGAAGGCCAGGTGGATAAATAAGGGAAGAGTTGGGATAGGGAGTGTGAGGGAGATTTAGCTGTGTCATTCAGCAACATAGCACCGGGAGGGAGAAAATAATGGAAGAGTTGCAGTATGCTTTATCAAGTTTATGTAGCATAATATCATCATCTGTTAATCCTGTGAAATTGTTTGAACCAAAACATTTGGTGTGGATAGTTTCTTGCATCATATTTAACATTGGTTGGCCATGACTGTTGACATTCTGGATTTTGTATGAGGTTGGTTGCATTTTCAACAGTGTTATCCTTATGTTTCATGTTGGTTTTTATTTCTTATGTGTTCAATTGTGCCATTTATATTGCTTGGTAATGGTATCTGTTGTCTTCGCATAGAAATCAAATCCACCAGGTGCTGTTGGGATCAGCCTTGCGCTAGAGTCAGTCATTCAGCACTCTTCAGTTGAGATCAAACCCTCTAGGTCAATTTTTATTTTTATTTTTTTTCTTTACCTTTTATTGACTTGCTATTAAGGATTTTCTCGTGATCCCAAATTATAAAAATTTCTTATTTCTTCCAATCCATGTTAATGCAGACATGAAGCTGGCATTAATGTTCTTATTTGTTCAAGAGGTGGGGGTGGTTTGGTTGAAGAGAGAATGGAACTTGCTGATGAGTTATGGCGAGCAAACATCAAGGTGAACTGGTGAAGTCAAATATTATATGTTAATGCCTTCTCAATTGTCCTTTACTCCTATTCCCCTGAAAGAAATAGTCAACTATTATTGGAAATTAGACTACTAAACTTCTACTAATACCACTAGTCCCATCTTCACTACCACTTTATCAGTAAGGGAGCAGGTCATTTGAGGGAGCAGCCCTTGAAGAGAGAACACAGTCAAGAAAGACTCGTCCAGCGGCCACATTTTCTGAAACTTGAACAATTTTGGAAAATGAGAAGGATCAGAATTATGTTGCAACTAATAGTAGATCATATTAACATAGCTTCTTTTTTTCTTACTGTGCGGAGAAGTTTGTAAGGAAGTCATTATGAAATTAAATCTGCTTACCACAAAATTGCACTTAATGAAGAAATTATCTGGTCTAACAGTTCATCCAAAATGAAATTTAAAAACATTATTCAAAATATTTTCTTTTCTTAAAGCCTCAATAAAAACTTTTGTTAAGTTATACTGGTTTTGATATTCTTGGCTATGTGTCACCTAGTTAATGCTGTTTATTTTCCAGCTTTATTCCTTATCCTAGTTTGAGTCTAAATCCTAGTTCCTCTTGTAATGTCAAGACAGACTAGGACTCTGTCTAAGTCAACACCCTTTTGTTGAGATCCTTTTATTATAAATAAAAAGGTGAAGGGGGAAAATCAATTCAACAGATTCTCTCCCCATTCATGGTGGGAAATCAATTCAACAGATTCTCTCTCCATTCTCGATTCACTCTCATTCTCTCATTTTCTCATTCTCTCAATCACTCATTCTCTCTCTCTCTCTCTCTCTCTCTTTCTCTCTTTTCACCTTGTCCACCATCCATCACTGCTGTGTAGTCTGGTCTCTTCTACCTTAAGTATTCTTTCATGGTATCAGAGCAGGTATAATCAAATTCTGCAGCACTATCCATTACCTGTTTTGAGAGTCTTCTACGATCTTCTTCCCGTGCGGAATTTTTTTGTGTTCTTCTGGCTGCTGTCCATGTGAATTAAAGATGGTATGAAGGAGATCCGTATCTAACAAGAGGATTAATTCATCAATGGTGACTATAGTACTGTTCTTGTCAACCGCTGGACACTATTTTTTATTTTTTATTTTTTTCTCTGTTACTAGACTACTCCTATCATGATAACCAGAACCAGGCTTAGGTTCTGGTTTCATAACTGAACCAGATCGTCCTTCTGGTCTTGATCTAATCCAGCCTGGCAGCAGCTTGATAAGATCTGTTTAGGAAAGATTTATAGCTTGATAAGATCTGTCCAGGATAAGATTTAGGCTTGTCAATCTAATCTTATCCTTCCTTAAATCAGTCATTGTAATTATAGTCATTGCAATTTTAATTTCCATATTTGACTGAGAATTATAGCTGTAAATCTTTTTCTTATTCTATAAAATTATAAATACAAGGCAATAGGGAGGGAGAAGATCATCAACGATACTGCTCCCTCTAGCAGTAATCGACTCTCTCTCTCTTTCTCCCTCCATTCTTTTCCCTTGGTTTCTGGTTTCTTGTTACTGTTTTTTTTTTTCTTGTTTTGATATTAGTTACGTGGTATAAGAGCTGCACTAGATCCTTGGCCTCCTAAACTCAAGTGCTGTTTTGATAGGCTTTTACCTCATTTCTTTAATGTAACTACTATCATTCCACTACTACTACTTGGCAATCGAGATTTTTTTTTTTATATATTCCTTTTGATCATTAATATGTTACAAATATAAGATCATATCGAACATCTACTTGCTACCACTGGTATCTCGATTGCTTTGCTACTATTATACTACATGGTGATGCTGCCGACATTATAATGCTGCTCAGATCCTTAAAGATTGGGCCTCCTAACTTCTGTAGTTGTCACTGAGATCTGTCTCTGATTTGGATTCTTGACTTTGCTGCCAAGAACCATTTGTTAGACTTTTTACAATCATAGGGTTTCATCCCAAACCCTAATGTCCATATAGAGATCTAGAACACAATGATATTCAATGTAACCAATCATTGTAAAAACATACCTAAGAGTAGAAGATTGGTTTCCGTAAGATTAGTGTTGAAGCCTTTATCACGATCTTCCATAGCTTGTAGTGGTTCCATGTGATTCTCACTGTTCGTGGGTATATAGAGAAGAAATCAACTATGGCTATGGGGACTCATGACCCAATATATATAATATTGTCACAAACCTTAATCAGTCCCACACTGTGAAATGGATTGCCTACCTTAATCAGTCCCATACTGTAAAATTGATTGCCTATCTCTTTATCTTGTGACGAACCAAACCGAACTAGTCAAACTAGTGATATAGACTCCCACTGATCAATGGGCCTAGTAATTAATCAAGCCCACACATATATATATATATATATATATATATATATATATATATATATATATATATATATATATATATATATATATATTCCAACATTCTCCTACTTGAGCTAGATTAATTACAATGCCACCATTGAATAGTGTGGCCATGGAATCTATACACAATAAATCATCACCTACTTTGATCTAGCTATAGCCTGCCAATGTCGAACAACAACGGAAAATACAACACAATTGGTGTACAACCTTCTGTCAGCCACATACAAAGGCCTACTTAACAACATGAATCACCGTGAGATAATGAATCCTCTTTGATCGAATTATCTTCGATCGAGTTACCTCAAAACCTTATACTTGATATTATCCTCCCATGGTAAATTGCTTCTAGCTTGGATTAATATCTCATTTTAACTTACCGTCATTGTTTGTTTGGCTGAATACTGCCCTTAAACTCCGGCTGAATACTGCCCTTAATCTCCGACTGAATACTACTTCGTTCGTCCTTTGGCTAAATACTACCTAGTGTCTGGCTAAATACTGCATGATGTCTGGCTAAATACTCTCTATTTTGTCTTTGGGTAAATATAGTCTGATTTAAATCACAAGCAACATAGACAAGCATAGCACTAGATACAAACAAAAACTCCCACTGATTAAACATATCAAAATAATTCGTGACTACCGTATCACTCATAAGTTACTAAAGGCTCCCACTAATGAAACATTCCAGTATAATATTCATTCTTTGTCTTTGAAGATCTTGAAAATACCCAACCATTCAATCACTACCGTAAATTCAGAATTTAATATTTAACACACACAATGTATTCATTGTATAAAGAAGTGTTAAGATAAAATAAAATCTTATTTAAAACAAAACTTAATAGAATCTTGTCTTGGTAATTCTTAAACTAAAAACAAACTCTCCTTTATGGAGGAAACAAAAAACTGAAGGTTCAAAACATCAAACTTAATTCAAATAACTTTTAATTATCAATGTAATTGATTCCCAACTAGACTCATGAACATGATGACTTCATTCCTTTTGTGCATCCTTTTCTTTAGAGTTCTTAGAATTCTTTTTCTTCTCCAGCCAACGCTTTCTACCCTTGCAATCCGTCTTCATGTGTCCTCTCTTTTGACACCAAAAACATTTGATGTTGCTTAAATTCTTTTCTTCACGTTGTTCTTTATTATCCTTTTCCTTGTCGTAGGGTTTCTTTCCTTTATCAAAAAATTGTTTTCCTCTTTTGTGGGGTCTAACTCCTTGATGTCTAGTGCCCTTGTCAGAATTTTTCTTGTAAAACGTAGCATTGATGGTTCGTTAGCCTCCTTTTTGTCACTTTCTTCGTCTTCAGTACAAGCAGCTATTAATACATCTAAAGTATACTAGATGATCCTTATCAACAGGATGTCCCTATTTCTCAGTTTCCTCATATCTTGCTTTGATGCCCTTCACTAAACTTTTGGCGGTTTCCTTTTTCTCAATTCCATCTAATATAGACTCAGGGACATAAGGCCTAATCATGAGCAAACATTTCGTGTTGGCATTTTTTCATTTTTCTATGTGTTTTTCATCCGGGGTACTAGAATATGTGAGATTAGCTGGTTTATCCTCAGTGATACCTATATCTTGGTCTAGCATACCTAAAGAAATCTCTAGTTCCTTAATCCATTGTTTGTAATTGGTTTCAGTGAGAACAGGAACACTAACCAGATTGCTTGCATTAATAAACATCTTGAGATTAAAATGATAATGCATAATTATTGTGCAGTGTAGTAAATAAAACAATGACCCACATTTACAAACCAACTGTACTAGCATTAAAATAACACATACAAGCAAGCAGCCCCTTTTACCGGGAATCAACCAAAATACAAATTCATCCTTTGGGACAAATATGCACTTGGTATCCCCTGGGTTTGTGAAGTAATAGATAATTAAAATAAACTCATACATATAATTTACCTGTTTTAGCAATGTCAAAACACACATGCAAGTAAATTTCCTTTCCAAGAGTTAACCAATTACACATTCTCCTTTGGGATAAACATGCAGTCGTCTCCTTAGTGTCCGTGCAATGACCGCGAAGGAATAGTGACGCAAAAATCCCACCACTTTGGGTTAATGAGACCCTTAAAGTCAAAATCCTTCTTTTTATGTGCATGTAAATACCTTTAAAAGCTTGGTAGTGCCATCTTTGGGTTAGCACTTCCGATCTAGCTGCTCTTTAGATGTGTGGATTCCCGATGTATTTATAATTGCTTTCTCCTTGAATTTGGGAGCATCCTAAAGAGACAAGGTTTACCACTTTGGTGGGTTCCACTAGATCCCAACATGATACTCACAAATTCTTACAACAATTGTATTTGGTAATGTCACCTTGGGTGAGCACTCCCTTATTTTGAAGCATTGATAAATACACAGCCTTGAATTTAAAAATATCATAATGAAATAAGGTGTGCCACTTTGGTGGCTTCCACCCAATTCCACCATGATATCACCAAACTCTCTTTGCAGCGAAAGTGGGATCTTAAACATCATGAATGTCACAATTATATTTCAAATATAATGCTAAATACTCATAGAAAACATCCACAATAGCTCATCAAGATACATGGTACAAATAATTAGAAAATCCTGTAAAATGACATCGAATCGAGTCTCATAGAACACTTTCTGTCCAAAAGCACATTTTTATTGGTCCCAAAACTATTCATATTACATACCAAACTGAAGATCTCGATGAGACGAATCCAATGCAAAAAACTGCATCTCAATAGGAGGTCCGACGTGCTATCACGGGCCCCTAGAACACCCTGATTTTTTTATTTTTTGAAACCAGTTCAAACCGGTTCGGTCCAGATCAGACCAATTCGGCTCACGCAGACTTGGCTTGGTTTGAACCGAACCAAATATATATTACAATTTTTTTAGATTCCTTAAAACTGAATCGTTCGGTCTAGCAGGGGAACCCAATATCTTGAACCGGGTTAGACCATTGGTTGAACCGGTAATAAATTCTCTCGCATCTATGATCTTTATGAAAAGATGTTCACCTACTCTATAGCTGATAAAACCTTAAATGAGTACTATAGTAGTTTTAAAGGTATTATTAAAGAACTGCAGGCTGTTCAACCTCTCACAATTGATCTTACCAAGTTAAAGGCTCAACAATCAGAGTTTTATGTAGATAAGTTCTTGGCTGGTCTCTCCCTTGAATATCAGGCTATAAAAAGTCAGCTATTTACAGGTGCCTCTATCCCTACTCTCAATGAAACATTCTTTCGTCTCCAATGTTTGGTACCTTAGGGCGACTCTACTACCAAGGATACCTCTGCTTTATTTGTTGGTTGTGGCTAAGGCTCCTCATCCAAGGGTCACGGCCCCAGTCTACGGCATGGACGTGGCACTTTCCTAGTTGTTTTATCTATGATTAATCCAATAGGATTGTACTCACTGCTACAAGACCAATCATAATATTTACACCTGTTGGGAAAAGTTTTGTCTTGACTGGGCTGATGCACTTGTCAACTCTACTACAACTGAGGATCTTACTACACCTGTACATGCACCACCATCAGCACCTGTTACTGGCACCACTCAATTGACAACTCAAATCGAGGCCTTACCACATCAGCTTCAACAACTTGAGCAAGCTACTCCATCTACCACTGTCACTTGGCCCGCACAGGTACCTCTGCTTTATTTTCTACTACATCCCCTACTCCTTGAATCATTAATGCGGGAGCTACCTGCCACATGACTGGTAAGACTTCGTCTTCTCCTTTACTAACACTTCCGAACCTATATCTGTTTACCTAGCTGATGGTTCTCCACTACTACTTCACGGCATGGACAGGTTTCTCTTACTCCTACGACCATGTCTTTGTCCTTTGTCTTCCACGTACCTAAATTACCTCTTAATCTTTTATCTATTAGTCAAATTGCCAAGTCATTTAACTGTTCAGCTTCTTCTTTCCTTCTTAATGCACCTTTTATGATCTCAGGACCAGGGGGACGATTGGTGGCAAACTTGAGCATGCTGGTCTTTATTACTTGGAGCATATTGGACCAACCACTACAGCTGCTACTACATCCACTACCCCTCTTCAATGGCACCAGCAGCTCTGATACCTGTCTCTCTCTAAAATGAAGGCCCTTATTCCCAGTTGCAAGTCTCTTTCTTTTTTACAATGTGGGGCTTGTAAGTTAGGGAAACATCACCGTTCTTCTTTCCCTTCTAGTACTATATCCCGGAGTTCCTCCCCATTTTCTTTAGTTCATTCTGATATCGGGGGACTTTTTCGTCTCTCGAACAAACTTGGTTATTTTTATTTTTGTAACCTTTGTCGACGATTATTCCAAGATGACCTGGCTTTATTTACTTAAAAACTGTTTTGAATTTCTACATGTTTTTAGGGGTTTTTATCAGAAAAATTCTACTCACTTTGGTATTTCTATGAAAATTTTACGTTCTGATAATGCCTTGAATATACTCAAACTGCTATTTCTGACTTTTGTTTTGCTCATTGTCTTATTCATCACACCAATTGTTCTTATACTCCCCAACAAAATGGGGTTGCTGAACGTAAAAATAGATATCTTTTGGATATTGCCGGTCCCTTATGTTTCAAATGTATGTTCTTAAGTATTTTTTGGTGTAATACTATTTTAACTGCTTACTATCTTATTAATAGAATGCCTTCCTTTGTTCTACGTAATAAGGATCCTTTTAATATTCTTTTTCCCAATACTCCCTTATTTCATGTTTCTCCATGGGTATTTGGTATTATTTGATTTGTCCATATCTTGCACTCCAAATTGGACTAGATTTCTCTTCGGTCTATCAAATGCATATTTCTTGGTTACTCTCGTACTCAAAAAGGGTTCAAATGCTTTGACCCCTTTATTTGGCATCATTTTGTCAGTGCAGATGTTACATTCTTTGAAGACACACCGTACTATCCGGCACCTATGCCTGCTATTGTGTCACCCCCTACCCCTGATCCCCCAATACCCCTCGTCACATCTTGGGTAATGATTCTGATACCCCACCACCTCCATCACCACCACCCTTGTAGGTCTACAAACGCCGCTCCCAACCGGCTCCAATCACTGCTCTAACCACTGCTCCGCGTACCACTGAATCCAACCCTGGCTCTGTGGTTGACCCTAATCTCCCTTTGGCTCTTTGCAAAGGTATTCATACTTGCACTCAACAATCCTTATTCATTTCTATTGAGTGCTTTGTTACTACTGACCACCTTCCCTCTTGTCACCGTAACCTTGTTTTCTCCTTATCTTCTACTTTTGTCCTTACCACCTATTCCCAAGCCTTGTGCCATCCATGTTGGAAGGTGGCTATGGATGCTGAAATGGACGCCTTGACCTCTCGTCAGACTTGGGTTCTTGTTGATCTTCCGCCTGGGTACTCTATAGTTCGTTGCGATGGGTGTTTACTGTGAAGCATCATCCTAATGGCTCTGTTGAACGTATGAAAGCTCGTCTTGTTGCCAAGGGTTTTACTCAGACTTATGGGGTTGATTATTATGAAATCTTCTCTTCTGTGGCTCGACTTAACTATGTTCGCATTCTTATATCTTTGGTTGTCAACCTTGATTGGCCACTCTATCAGATGGATGTTAAAAATACTTTCCTCTATGGTGATCTCCAGAAGGAAGATTATATGGATCAACCTTTGGGGTAGTTGCTCAGGGAGGGAATTATACTCAGGTTTGCAAATTACTTAAGGTCATCTATGGACTCAAACAGTCCTCTCGTGCTTGGTTTGATAAATTCAGCACGGTCATTACCCGTTTTGGGTTCTTTGCTTGCTACTTGGATCATTCAATATTTGTATGATGTCGTCACTTTACTGTCACTATTATTGCTGTTTATGTTGATGATATCATAATCACAGGCAATGACAATTATGGAAATTAAATCTCATTTAAACAAACAAATTCAGATGAAAGACTTAGGACTTCTTCATTACTTCCTAAATATTTAAGTAGTTCAAAGCAACAAAGGCATCGGTCTCTCTCAACGTAAATATGTACTTGATCTTGTCATTGAAATTGGTCTACTCGGAACTAAGCCCACCGAGATTCCAATAGATCCTCATCAGAAATTCGAAACTTGTGATAGCCCTACCTATTCTAATGTTCATCAATATTGACGACTTGTCGATAAATTAATTTATCTTACTGTTACTCGACTTGATCTTTCCTTTGCAGTTGGAATGGTTAGTCAGTTCATGCAAGCTCCTAAGCTCATCCACTAAGAGGCTGCATGTCGTATCTTACGCTATCTCAAAAAATCTTCTGGCACAAGTCTTATTTATCTTCGTCACCGCCATATTGATGTTGTTGTTTGTTCAGATGCTGATTGGGCTGGTGCTGATGGTGATCGACGATCTACCATTGGCTATTGTACCTTTGTTGGTGGCAATTTTGTCACCTGAAGAAGTAAGAAGCAGATTACTGTCTCCAAATCCAGTGCTGAAGCCAAATACTTTGCCATGGCTTATACGACTGCTGAACTATTATGGTTGAAAAATCTACTTCAAGAATTGAGAATTTCTATCACTCGTCCCATGTCCCTAATGTGTGACAACTAGGCTGCTATCTACATTGCTAGCAATACAATCTTCCATGAACGCACTAAGCACATAGAGGTGTATTGTCTTTTCTTTGTGATGCTGTTATGAAGAAATTGGTTGTCACTCCATTTGTCTCCTCTTCTAATCAGCTTGCCAATATCATTGTCATGCCTCTGTTTGGACCAGCATTTTGTCTCAATCGTTACAAGCTGGGTATGGGAGATCTATACTCTCCAGCTTGAGGGAGGGTGTTGGAGACTACTCCTATCATGATAACCAGAACCAAGCTCAGGTTCTGGTTTCGTAAATGAACCAGATCGTCCTTCTGGTCCTGATCTAATCCAGCCTGACAGCAGCTTGATAAGATCTGTTTAGGATAAGATTTACAGCTTGATGAGATCTGTTCAGGATAAGATTTAGGCTTGTCAATCTAATCTTATCATTCCTAAATCAGTCATTGTATCTATAGTCATAGCTATTTTAGTTTCCATATTTGACTGAGAATTATAGCTGTAAATCTTTTTCTTATTCTATAAATACAAGGCATAAGCTTGTGTTTAATTGCCAGTGCAATGATATCAGTGAATTGACTGCCAGGTTTGGGTGGAAAATTTTGAAGAGCATTGATTCACTCCCCTCTTAGTACTGAGGCTAGTTTATCACATCATTTTTTCAGTCTATATGTTCACTCTGTTTTATTACTTTTATCCCCCGTATACCAAAGTTTAAAGTCATCCAACTCAGCTTTTTTTTTTTTTTTTTTTAACCCTTTTATCTAGTCTCTTGAATACAAGCTATGCTAATCCTTCTTCTCCTCTTAACATCTATCAATTCTGTGCTCTTACCCATTGAAGATCCTATGTTTCAATATGCTAATCCAACCCTATGCTTATGGATTAGCTTCTTTACCCGCACTCGTGCATAGTGTGAAAAGCATTGCGCACCCATGACCGCATCCGGGCGCTGAAGTGACGGCCCTTGCTCACTTTTCGCTACAATTGGGGCTAGGTGTAGCATGTTGTTTACAAAGAACGCCCCAGCATTATGCTAAATATCATTTGATGTTGTTATTATTATTATTATTATCATGGGAAAGGTTTCATGCATGGTCGTGCATGTAAGTAGGTAACGGTACCACATAGAGAAACACAGGGATCCAAGAATAGATAACCAAGTCTTCTCTGTTTTGCTGCAACGGGTGGGTGAGGCCCTCAGCATTGCTGCCTCCTCCATCTTATGTCTGCCTACAATCTCTCTATCCCTAGCTAAAGTGTACCCCCTCCTCCGGCCACCCGTCATTTTTAACTCCTAACTGATAAGAAATTATGCTTAATTTCTTGCTCCGCTATCTCCTTTCAAATTGCAACTTCCATCTCTCTTCCATTTAAGAATATGATCCTAAGTAAATTAAATGGATTGGAAGGGGCTCAGGTGAACGATAGGTGCATTAGATGACACAGCCTTTGATCAACATTTGTTGACAAAGACATGATGTCCTTGAACAACTAAGAGAAACCGAAGTATTCAATACCAAGAGCAGATCTTCGAGATCTTTAAAAAGTAAAAGGAAACAGTTTCATATACATAAAAGGGGATTCCTTAGCTCCTGGACTATATATAGTATTTGTACAAAGAAACTGAGCTGACAACCTATAATACCAAGATGAGTTGGTGAGCATTTCTATGATCATGGACAGAACTTAACCGAACTACTGAGAATTGACGATTTATTGTGTCAAATTAAACTAAAGAAATCCAGTATACCAAGTGGAGAGATTTAAAAATATTGTAAGGAAACCCTAGAAAATGGAGATCTGAAGAATTTCTCCTTCATAACCTTCTTCCTCCTGCAATTTTCTGTCTGGTGAAATTCAAAATCTCAGATTAGTGTCGTCTTCTTCCCTATAATTCTTTTTCAGGTTCACAGCATCATACTTCTCAGTTCAGCGTTGGTGAGAGAATAAATAAATAGAAAAATACCGTTGGGCGATGGTGGGGCTGGCAGAAGAAGACTGCTTTCCAAGCTCAGCTGCAACTGAAAGTAAACTAGTAAAGCATAAACATGAGCACTCATGAAAACAAATGGATCAACAAAGAATGCTGTCAACCCTTAACATCAGTTCTACATCAAAACAACCACCATGGTGAGTTATATTCTCTAGTAGAACCAGAGTATACTGTGGTGGCTCACCGAGGTCTGGTGGTGGGGAATTACTGTCACGGACAACTTTATCTGGGACGGCTGAGTTGTGGGTGAGACCCTCGACGGTGCCACTTCCTCCATCTCGAATGTGCTCAACCACCTCTTCATTCCCTGCCATTACGTCTCCAAGGTCTGCCTTGACTTCGCTTACTCCATCTCCCACCCTCCCATCTGCTCTCCTTCTTCCATGACCACCCTTTTGCATGCGCATTCCACCTATGCCCAGATTCAAATAGCAATCAAGATCATGTCATTCAAAGGTTTCATGTCTGTGGTCCAATTATCCCCTCAGACATTCCCAATTTTCCATTCAATCTTGGTCGGGCCATCAGTTTGCAGGGGAGTTCTTTCCCGAAAACCTTTAGCGCATGCTCGATATATGTCAACTGGTTTCTTTCATCTCATAACTCGGATTGGCTTCCTCATGACTTCTGCCGATAAAATCCTTTTGTTGAAATGAAGCGGCATGGAAATGGTGCTCGGCAAAGACTGTTGTCGTGTGGTAGATGTTCTGTACCTCTGGTTTTACCAACTCAGAAGCTGAAGAGATGAGTGAATACTAGTTCAATTGTACCACTGTAAAATGTTGATTCAGTCCAAAAGAGAACGGTTCCTCATTTAATAAGAGGGTAACTTAGGTATTTTTAAATATCAGGGAAGAAAAAGAGGTGAAAGTTTGCTTTTCTGGGGGAATCTGAAGAAAGTTCTGAGTAGGGGAGTTTAAGTAATTATAGGGTAAGCTAATGGGAGTTACAGGAACTTTCCATTATTATTATTAATAATTTTATGGTTGGCTACATATTTATCATTTCAACCTGTTTACTGAGTGGATGTACATTTCCATCAGGCTCAATTTGTCCCAATATCAGAACCAAGCCTCACAGAGCAGTACGAATATGCAAATGAGCATGATATTAAATGCCTTGTCTTCATCACTGACACTGGTCTTTCTCAGACAGCTTCTGTTAAGGTAATACTACTATATTGACATGAGATGTTTTATTTTGGACATTTGGATAAATTTTTTTGTATGCTTTTTGTAGAGATTCATGACTTGGGCTCCATTTGTTTTATGTAAAATGCTGAAAAGTGATTGTGATATATTCTACTTCGACTATTTTATTCATGACTTTCTTTTTATTTCCTTCTACAGGCAGCCTTCAATTCCAACTTATGAAATTTCCATTTTACAATTTTTGATGTTAAAAAATGAACCATAAAATCATCATCATCATCATTATTTGTGTGTGTTGGGGGGGGTTTGATTAGAGAAAATGAAGATTTCTCTTATTCAATTTACAAGTAACTGCATTCTATTTTCCTTCCAATACATCCTTTAGGGATGTTGTCATTCTACAATGGTTTAAGAAATTTCTGGTTTAGAAGTAAATACCTAAAAATATTTAGTTATGAGAATTAACTTGATAGGTAATGAATTTCAACAACCCCCCAATGACCCCAAAAAAATGTAAAAATAAAATTAAAAATAAAATCTTAGGTTACTCGTCTGGAACGTGGCCTTTGAGGTATCTTGTTTTTCGTCTGGAAGATAACCATAGATCTATGTCAAGTTGAGACTCTCCTGTTGGAAAGTATTCTAAGTTGGATACAGGGAAGAGAAAATACATTTCCATGGGTGAGAGAATAATTCTTATCATCTCTGCGACTCAATAGTCTTCCCACCTATCTTTTGGATTACTAAAATAATCGTAAACGTCGGTGGAGATAAGATTTGTAATTTCCTTTAGGAGCCAGGAGACGAGAAATAGATCATTTAACTGGATTTGAGACTGTGTCCAGACCATTTGAAGAAGGGGCTTTGGAAATTGATGATGTGGATTTAGGAACTTATCAGTGCTTCCCTGAGGAGACACAGGATCTTTAACATACAGTAATTAAATCTGTTAATGGCTTCTCTTTGGAGAGTTGGGATTCTAATATTTCTTTGGAATGACCTTTAGAGCTCCTTGGAAGAATATACAAGGTTCTTTCATTCTTCAATGAATTAGGTAGAATGTAGTGAGGAGTTGTACGATCAGATTCTGGGAGGACCTCTTGTGCCCAAGGCCACCCTTAAAAATAATTATCTTAGACTCTCTTCCCTCTCCACTACAGGGAATAACCTGTTACTCTGTTAGTGAGTGTTTGATCATGCCTGAAGATGTACTGAATCTTAAAATAGTTTTCTTAAGAAGCTTTGGGTACTTTGAGATTGATTTGTTCTTGCCCCTTAATTAAGTGCCTTAATAATGTGCTTTTAGCTGTGGATGAGGACAAAAGGACTTGGATACTTGCCTCCAATGTTGTTTTTCAGTTCGATCCTTTTTTAAGCTATTGTGGAAAATGTTTAACCCTCAAGGATCTTGTGCCCCCTCTCCCCTTCTCCCCCCGCCTCAAGCCCCATACCCTTACAGGGCCATTTCGAGGCCTCATGCCTCGTCTAAGTGTAAGGCCTTGGGCTGGGAAGTTGCGCACAAGAAAAATCTAATTGCTGATGTTTTCTGAAAAGAGAAGCCCATGACAATTTCTCTCTGTTTATATTTATCTTATGTGCATGGCAAGTGAGGAATATGTAGACAATCTTGACCTCTTTTGTTCAATTTTCCAAGAAAGTTGGTTCCCTCTTATTTTGGAAGTTTTAAGTGGATCGGGTTTTTCCAAGACCGTAGTTGGGTTGATGTGATTTGGATATCATGTCCCTTTCAAAGAAAGAGGAAAGTTTTTGTGGAGTGGCACTTGATTGTGTGGTATCTCTTGAGAGGAAAGGAATGAATGCTTGCTTAGAAATTCCTTTTCTTTGCATGTTATAATTGGAAACAGTACTTACCCCACCCCCCCACCCCCCAACTCCCCCCCCCCCCAACCAAAAAAAAAAAAAAAAAAAAAAAAAAAAAAAAAAAAATATATATATATATATATATATATATATATATATATATATTGGAAACTGTATAAAATTCAGTTCTTGGAATGATTTCAGCCCCTTGGGCTTTCCCAACATTTTTTATTTGGTTTGCTGATAACCTTTTTTTTGGGATGGTGCTGCTAAGAAATTGGACTCTATAAATCTAAGGGGGGAGTTCAAATAATTGGGAAAACATTATAGCATTTTTGGATCTCGTCAAAAGTGTTCATTGCTCAGTCTCATCAAGATAGAACTTGGAAGTGGTAGAATTTTTGGTATTTCTCTGTGAAGTCAACTCCAAGGCTATTAGCCTCTTACACCAAATACATGCTCCAACTTCATCCCTTTAGCTGGTTTCTTCTAATTTCTATCGTTCTGAAGTTCAGTTTTCTACATGGAAACCATGTAAATGCAGAATATTGACTGTAGATCAACTGATCTTCTGGCACCATGTATACCGTGTCTTCTATGTTTCACAGGCAGCTTAAACTTTTCGCCCACTTATTATAGTCCTGTCCTTCTTTGCTGCGATCTGAAATGAGATTATGAACACTAATATAGGTTGGGAGGCTCTGGAGCATAGGTAAAATATTGTATTTCAATGTCATTTTTGTTGCCTTTTGGCCTAAATGACTGAAATTTGACCAAAATCCTGCATTTTTCTGTTTTGAATTTCGGCCAGCCAATTCGGGAGACAACCAGCCATATTAAGATCTGAAACTTTGGGGAAACCTTATTTTAGCCTCTATAAACATATGTAAATCATTATTTTGCAAGAAAACTCACACTAAAATGGTAGTTTGGCTTTGCACCCTAGGTTGGTAGTGTATGCTGAACCTTGCTATATACCTTGTGTAATATTTGCATATTCTACACATTATTTAGTTCTAGAAGACGCAAAAGGAAAATAAAACAAGATATGCCGTAGGAATGAAGAAACTTAATATTGATAAATCATAAAATAGTACACTATAGACATAACATAGACTCATGGAGACATAAGTGGCAAGTGACAAACGCTCCCAAGTCCCAACAATACAATACTCAATCAATGGTGGTACATTAGTAGATGGTACAAAGTGGACCCCCTCAAACCATCTTAATGGCTAATACCATATAGAGTTACATGGAGGATTGATGGTGCCGACACCAATTTTCCTCCGACTATATAACCAATGTAGACCATGTCGGAAAAATGCTAAAAAGCCATCTACAATTTCCGTATAAATGGCCTCATCTACATACTAGAGGTAACTTATTAAGGGTATAGGTCCACGTATTATGAAGAACTACCCACCATAATTGGATAGTGTTGCCGGCATGTACGATTGACGGGTTGGGTGATAAAAGAGGTTGTCCACAAAAGACAATTCAGTTTGTGAGTAGGCATCATACTCATAAGCATTGGGAATGGACTATGAAGGGAGAAGAGCTATACTCCCCAGTGCCCGTAAAACCACCAAAGCCTCCTCAATACACACTGTTGTTTGGCATGGTGTTCTCTATGGGAAGGATGGGGCATGGAACTACCCACTTTCAATGTTGTCTCCTAGACCTAATCTCCCAAGAATGCTAAAGAAGCTGGAAACTTCAATGTCCATGCTAGAATCAGCTTGCTCATCTAGTTGGAACCGGTGATGAGGCTCTCTTGTATAGCCTGCACGTTAGGAGGATGGATGTGTATCGTAGTTAGCGTCATGTTTAGGGTGATCAAACTGGGTTTCTCAAGTGAATCTAATAGGCTCTAACTTTGGCACCTCCTTTGCTTGGTCATAATACTTTCAAAGCATAGTTGTTAAGACGCCAAGGCGAACCAAAGTGTTGGGGGCCTGACGGGGCACCTAGACAACCAAGGCGCCTGATTTTCCAAGGCGTCACAAGGGTGCCTGGACGCCTACGCAGTGCCTTGACAACTATGTTTGAAGGCTTGCATTTCTATCACCCTAACACCACCCCCACCATCACCACCATCATTATCATCACCGTCGTCAATCTCCACAAGTCAACGGTGACGATGTGCGAGTGCGACCACTTGAAAGCGACCAATCAGGCTCCTCCTCATCCCTACCTGCTGGAGCTTCGAACGTTCAGGGTGTCAGTGAGTGTATGCGACCCTTTGAAGTCATGAACTCATCCACATCAGCATCCATTTGATTCGCTATCTCATGGTCAAGCCAACCACAAGCTCATCCATCACCAGGTCACCTCTATCTATGACCCACTCGACTTGGGAACCCTTCTCATCCGACTCCACCTTGAAAATGCCGAGGAGCTCAATCGTATCCTTGTCGTCATCCCCATGCATTTGTGCTGTATCTTGTTGCACTTACACTAAATTTTGTAGATGTTTGGAACCCAATCCATTTCACCTCCTAGAGTGGATGAGCGAAAACGTATTCAAGTTTCGCTCACAGTTGGAGGCGGAACCATAGTTTACAAATTCGGATTGTGGAATTATTCGGAAGTGTAAAACTCAGAATAGTTCTTTTGTTAATTAAAAATTTGGTCAATTTTCCATCAAAACGGACTTAAAATACATTTTGATTTGGATTTGTTCGTTAGTTATTCATTTACCTAAAAACAATTCAGGCAAGTAATTTGGATTTTAATTTTTAATATTTGTTGTACCTAGATGTAATCTACATATAGCTGTTATTGTATTGAATGCCAATAGCTTTGAAACTATTATAAAAATCAATTCATAATTCTGTGCTATTATATAGTCAAACCTCATGGTCATTATTTGTGCAATTGACTTGGCGGTCCAAGATGAATCCAACATGTGGGTCAACGTCTGCTTAACATTAGTCTAATTTTTTTTTCTTGTCCTTTTCTGCTTAACTCTGATTCTGGAGTACCCATTCATAGTTCGAAATCTCGGTTCTCGAGGGTGTCGACCCTTGAGAAAACCGAGATTACCGAGATCTTGGCGAGAACCTGCCGAAACTCCCAGAGGGTAAAAATGGGAGTTTCGACAGGTTTTTTTTTATGGTTTAAGCCTTTTTTTGATGTTTTAAGTCCATTTTAGAGCCATTTTAAGGCTATATATTGCAAGAAAATACTTATTTAACATATATAAACACATTTAAAGCATAAAAAGTAATCACATTATCGAAAAATCATACATTCATAAATCATAAATCCCACAAAATGACATAATTTACAAGTACTCATTATATGAAAGTCTTAAATACTCAAAATGAAATAATACATTCCCATTAGTCCATCCCAATGTCTAATCATATGTAGAGTGGCGTGTAGGTTCCATTTGATCAGATTGACTTTGCTGAAGAAAATATATCTCGGTCTGATAAATAAAATCTTGCCACGACATCCTTCGGCTATAGAAGGTCTGGTAGTCTTTCACATATTTCTCATACACATGATCCGGGAAGTTTCTAAAGATACCCAACCTTGGATACAATTCACTATAATGTGGAGTAAAGTGAGCATATATTGGCTGGTGTGGGGCGTGGTTCTTTGCAAATTTGGGACTGAAAAGAGACTGTCCACAAAGTTTGAGCCAGTCTGTGATGTAGCATTACTAGTATCAGCGGAATAATCATATGCACTTCCCATCATGCCATCATCATCACCGGAATAAGAACCATACGCCGAAGTGGTGCCAAATCCATGAGCACTCCACTGCCCCTGCTCCTGTCCACTGCTGCCCTCAATGCTCAGTCCTCCAAAGCTTATAGACATGCTATCAATTTCAACATCAGGCATAATATCAGGATCAGGAACGATGTCAAAGAAACGATCTTCTTCTTCTTCCACTGGTTGCAAAGGGCGTTCCCGTTGACGAAACCTACGTGTATACCCAGTTGTAGGCCGTGATGAAGATGCGCATCCACCATGATCTGGATCCTGTGTAGTGTGCGTATACTGACTTTCACCGGTACATCTAATAATGGGTACAGTCGGTCTAGGATCACCACCGCCACCCTCATCACCACCGCCACCCTCATCACCACCACCACTACTATCAGAAGTTGACCAGCCACTCTGATCCATTGTATCATCATCGCCTTCTGAGTCACTACCAGTACCAGCTGGGGGGTCAAACGGTCTAGGCGACTGTGCGTGTACACGACCCTCATCCGAGGACATAAACCGCTCGAGATTAGAACCCATCGGAGCAGATACAGTGGGGTCGGGCATCCCACTAGGCTCATCCATCACTGGAACTGCTCTGTCTCTCACCCATTCCACATAGGATCCTCTTTATCTGAAGATAGTTGGAAGACGTCGACTAGCTCGATCAGCTCTTGTTCATTTCTTTGTTCAAATTTCAAGCATTGTACCCTCAGTCTCATGTTGTAATGGGCATAGACCAAGTCATTTAGCCGTTGAGAGCCCAATTTATTCTGCCTCTTTGAATGGATAAGGGAGAAAGTACTCCAATTTTGCTCACACCCAGATGCGGAACATGTCTGAGATAGGACTTTGATTGTTATTCTCTCAACTCAGTTGCACAAGATGAAGAACACATTTAATACACATATTAAATAAGATATGTTACTTGAAAATTTCAATTTCCATAATTCCATACGAGGATCGGTCTTATCTCGTCTAGCCACTGTAGCGGGAGTTCCAAAACTCCCAAGAGCATCTCTGAACATTTTCATCTACACCCATTTCAATATTTATTACCATTAGCCATTGTAATATGTGGATATTCAAATAATTTAGCACGTAAACCATACAACTCACCTCCAGATTGACCAGTGCTTGTACAGTATAATCTGACACCAATTTTGTCACAACATCTTTTACCGCACCGATAAGGTCAGAATTGAGCCCAAGAACATGTGAATATTGGTACTGGGGTTCAAATAGTATGCTGCAAAATATGAGTCGCCAGATTAAAATAGAGTACTAACTATTAAGTGGAACTAAATTAAAGACATTATTAAATATACTCACCAGCCTTATGCAATGGGTGCATCAGCTGACTCTCCCATCGATCTTTGATAATCTTCACAAAATGTTTGTTTCCACGTGGAAGCACAGTTTTTATACGGTCCTTCAACATATCCATGGCAGCATATAAATATTGCATGGTGGGCTGGAATGTTGTATCCACTAATCTCAACACCTTTACCACTGGCTCCAGAATTTTGACTACATCCTTCAGTGTTCTCCAAAATTCCTCTGAAGCTATAGTAGTCTGTGCTTGAACCCCAGTAGGAGAGCTGGACTCCTTCCACCCAAACCAGTTCTCAGAAGCAAACATCGATCTGAGGCCTACCATTTTTGCCTGAAAGCTCTTTAGTGCTATGTAGTTGGTAGAAAATCTAGTAATGCCTGGTCTTACCAAGTTTCCTCCACATCTCTCCCTCAGCAAGTTTAAAGAATATCCATGGCTGTATACAAATGTTTTCACCTGGCGTGTTTGTTCAACCACTTGCTTTACTTTTTGGATCTTGCTGATATCCTTCAACATCAAGTCAATGCAATGGGTAAGCACATGGAGTCCAAAAAATATTATAGTTAACCATCATCATCTCTCCTGCTTCTTGTAGTTGCTGCCATTGTCTGTCACAATTTGCACCACATTTGTAGCACCAACTTCATCCATCATTGTCTGTAGCAATCCATAGATGTAGTTAGCATCTTTTGTGCATGCAGATGCATCCACAGACTTCAAGAATGATGTCTTCCCATCACAGTAGACCATGAAGTTGATGATGGACTTTCTAGTGGGACCAGTCCAACCATCACACATTATAGTGACCCCATATGCACCCCAATTATTCTTTAACCCTTCTATCCATACTTCTAGCTCTTTTTTAATTATTGGGAGATAGACATTGATCACTTCATATGGAGTGGGGGCTTTAACACCAAGACCAGCCTGAGCAACTGCATCAAAGAAATGCTGATAGTATGGGATACTATTATAGATGGACCACCTAGCAAAGGCATTCCCAGTAAATTCTTTTGTACCTTTCCAGTTCCACATACTCTTCAATTTATTCTGTTTGGCGCCAGCCTTTCTAAAAACTGCTGGATCATGCTGTAAAATCTCAACATAATCCTCATCCCTAGCAGTAGGTGGTGGTGCCTGGTGTTGTGCTCTAGTACTTTTTGATCTTCTAAACATAAAAGCCAACCTCCCTTACTCCGTGTTTGTGATTCTTCGGGCTGCTGAAATGATCTACTACCACTTGCCCCTAAGGCTCTTTGCCTCAACCTTTATATTTCCATCTCATGACTGACTTTACTAGCCATTGTTGCCCGTCTTAGATCTCTGGCTTCTTCCTCAGTCAAACCTCTGGTATCTAGACCATCATCATCTGAACTATCATCATCCAAACCACGCACTGTACCTCGGATTGCTTCCTCAAATTATTGTTTGCTTTTTTCTTTCTCTGCCCTCTCTGCTGGCCTTCCTTCATCTGTGCAGCTATGGCCCTGGTAATCTCCACAGGAACTATAGCACACTTTGCCACATCTGTAGAAGTCCCACTCAAGTGTTGTTTAAGTATGGTAATCCCACCAGACATAAGCTTCTTCTCACAAAATTTGCATTGAGTTTTCTTTCTATCACCGTCAATGGCGGTACAATATTGCCAAGCCATGTCAATACGACCAGCATCACTACCTCCCTCACGAGAACCCGAAGCAGCCATAATATTTAGAACCAGACACTGTTACATAAGATGATAAATAGAGAAATTTAAATCAATAGATTTACATTAATAAAACTTAAAATTGAAGAACATAAAAGCATCAAATATACGAATACAACTCAAAACACATTGAAATTACTTTTCAAAATTTTAAAACTATGTTATAAGAAAACAGAATATTTTTCCTAATTTTTCATAATTATTTAGATATTATTAATAATTTTGGACATTAAATAAAAATAATTTATTTTTCGAAAAATATAATCCGACAACATGAAAACGTAGATTGGACAATGATGTTCAACACTTATTATTTTGAACACCAATAGATAAGTATTAATATTTTTTTTTACTAATTTTTTATTGTTGGAAAATAAAATTTATTAATAAAAAATTCATAAAAATAAAAATATGTACAGAGAAAAAAAAACTGAAACCGTGACCGCGTAGATCGGCCAACGTTGTTCAACATATATTATTTTGAACACCAGTAGATAAGTATTAATATTTTTTTATTAATTATTTAATGCTGGAAAATAAGATTTATTAATAAAAAATTCATAAAAATAAAAATATATACAGAAAAAAAAAACTGAAACCGTGACCGCGTAGATCAGCCAACGGTGCTCAACATATATTATTTTGAAAGTAAACTGATTAATATTTAAGAAATATATTTTTTATTTTTTAAACAAAAAATAAAATAAATATATATATATTTACAGAAAAAAAAAATGAAACCGTGGCCGCGTAGATCGGCCAACGGTGTTCATCATATAATATTTTCAACACCATCTAATTAATATTTATCATATTTTTTTTAATTTTTAATTTCTGGAAAATACATTTTTTTTTAATAGAAAATCAAAATAAAAAATATATATATGCAAGAAAATAATTTCGAAAGGATGAGGTTGTAGATCGGCCTAATGACTCTCACATATATAAATTTCATGATGAACCAACATGTATTGAACATATTCATGTAAAAAAGTAAGTGATAGGAAAAAAACCATACTTCAAACCTTAAATTTGCAAAGAATAGGTCAAAATGAGCCTCCAACAGCACTTTGATGGAGAGATTTGCAAAGAACAGGGGTTTTCGAACCTTAGATGCAAGGTTAGAGAAGAAGGAATGGAGGAGAAGAAAACAGAAGCAAAGTTAGTGAAAAAATGAGTCTCGGTCGAGATCTCGACTGAGACTCTTATTTATAACTTGAACCAGTTCGAAACTGGTCGAGACCCAGTTTCGAACTAGTTTCTCGTCTCGACCCTTTCGAGACTACCGAGAAGGTCGAGATCTCGACTCTTTTCGATCGAGTTTTAAAACTATGTACCCATTAGGCCATTACACACCATTACCTATTGTTATGGGGGAAAAAATCACCCAATGAAAATCTTACACGTGGCACCCAAAATCACCTAGGTTGACTAGGCCTGATAAAGTGATGCTCGGCCTTGCACGATTGGAGTCATAGTTCTATCCGGTCACGTCTCCTGGGTGGAGGTACAGTCTTGTCAGGACACGGCGTCTGGTTGGAGGCATAATCCTACCGGGTTACGTATTTCGGTCGGAGTCCAAAGTCCCAAGACGACTAAGTTAAGTCGTAGGAGTCCTTCGCCTAGTACAATACGATGCCGATCATCATGACCATACGACCACTCGTATGGTGACATGTATCATTCTCATTACTGACAGTCTTAGTTTCCTTGTCTATTGTCTCCCATTCCTACTCGGAATCTATAACTGGACGTCCCTCAGAGCGACACCTGGCAGTCCTATTGGGGAATTACCTCTCAGAGTCCCGGTACCTCCATGCTTCTTGCCTATTCCTATAAGTAAAGGACGAATCTTCAAGGTAAGACTCACTCACAATCTCACTATTTACCATCGATTCTCTCCTATGCTTAAACTCTCTCATCGTTCCCCTCTTTCTTTAAACTGGAGATAGCTTCCTGCTGTCTCTTAACTGTTTACATTGGGAATCTGACTTAGGCATTGGAGTGTACCCGGGGCTTAGTCGCCCAACTCCCTTGTTTAATTTCTATGATTGCAGGTCGCTCGGATCGCAGAACGATGGGACGATTTCCAACCATAACACCTATATAATCAGACAGTACTAACTTCACTAGTTCACCTTACTTGATTAGTAGTATAGTTTCGTGTTTATTGTTTCTGGTCACCATGATTATACAGATCTTAGGCTGCACCATTAACACTGGCAAAATTTCTCATATTTATAAAAAAATATGGTGTCTCGATCCATATTCTCGTGTGTACATGGTCCTGCTCTCACTAACATGTGTACATGACCACCATTTAAGATCTAACTTCTAACATGAAAGGGACTTTAGTATCATACGAAGAAACTACAAACTATACAAGGAAATTTTTTTTCCGATCCAGATCTACATTCAACAGATACAAATGGTGGAGTCTTCCCAAGTAAGGAATATCCTGATAGAGATGGGGTTTATCCAGATGGCAAGAGCTATTCCGTAGATAAATAAGGTGTATATCCTTCTAGAAAGAGATTGCTATCCACCAAATGGAGGAGTACCATATTCAACAGATCCTGGTTGGGACGAGTTTCTGCCTCATACAGCTCGGGCCGAAGACCGGGGGAAGTTTAGGAGAGATGGGGAGACCCAGCAGCTGCCGGTCGGGGCGGGGATAAGCTTGCTTCTTCACCTTCTTATCCCCCCCCCAAAAAAAACTGACCCTATAGCGCTAGCGCTTCGCGTTCTTTCTATTCCATCCCATTCCATTCCATTCCGGGGTAGGCGGCTAGGGAGTTGGCTGTCCACCAGATGGAGAAGATTCAACTGATTGAGGTGGAGGGGACTATCCGAGTGGAGAGGTACATATAGAATAAGAGTCCATGATGGGAATGGGAAAAAGTCAAATGTGAAGGGGGATGTCTAACGCGAGAAAGGTGTGGAAGGCATACATACTGGAGTGGGAATAGGCCGATGAACGAGAAATGGGTAAATGGGTCAACATGTGATGTATGGACAACCACATGAAGCAAGCGGTAGTCTAGTAAAAGCAATAAGAGCATTGCAGCTATAGTATTGGTCTTTTCATTGGTTTGACCCTATAAATAAGAGTGGTCACTTTAGGTAAGTAGGAATGGGAGCTTGGGAAACAGGTACCCTATCAATAACTCCTTAAACTGACAGATTCTGTCACTTTATTATAAATATTTTGTTACAATACGAATTTTTCAGTACAGTTCGCACTTATCCGAATTAATCGCTGATTATAAAAATTGTTGAAATAATTGCACCTCTTTTTAATCTTTGAGACTGATGGATTTGAATGAATAACTCATATTTTTCGATTCAGACAAATAATTCGCCGAATTTAGCAACTATGGGCAGAACATGTTTGGGAGAGCACCTTGATTGCTATTTTCCTAATTGGGTTTCGATGTCTGTAATATAAAAATTTCATCATCAACTGTCACACCCTAATTCTGGACTAACCAGAATAGTGTGATAAACCGTAAATAAACTAACGGTTTAACCAGGATCTCCGTTAGGTAGTACCCATCATATTAATCACACACACCTTCCACAGAAATAATCAGAGATAAATAACAAATAAGCAAAAGTCTTATAGATAATGAATTGAGTGTCTAACAATGACATAATAATTATTTAATCCAATTATTTCCCAAAAACTCAAGACATAAAGGTAATTAATCCGTTACATGTTCCAGTAGCCAAATATAGCTAAACTAATAAAAAATGCACTGGTTGCACTCTCATATGAAGGATCATGCACATCTTCAACAACTTCTACGTCCATGGCTGCAATGTGTCTGTACATCAGCGCATTCATATAATCTTCAACAGTAGGACCTGCATCATCAACTAAAATATTCGACATCGAAAGGGTGAGTACACATCACGGCTCAGTGTGTAAAACAAAACAATACAACAAACATATATGCATACATTCAATTCAATATATTTAGTCTGGTTTTTAAGTTTGCAATATGCTATAGAAAGGTTTGGTGGCCCCCGCATCTCTATACACAAGTATGTGAATCCGTCCAATGGATCAAACACCGTTGCCGTCCCACATGTACCCACCATGGAATAGAGATAAAGCTAAAGTGTCCGGATCACATACCGCCAATACTTCCCCTGATGCCCTACCCATATCAACACGTAAGCCCCTATTGGCGAGGGCTTGCAAACTAGGCTCGCAACTAACCAATCCTAAATGTCATCCAGTGTATCCAAGGCCTCACCCCAGCATCCCTCAATATGTCCATAGAGATAAAGCTAAGGCCCCTCGACAGAGTTAGAGACTACACGGTCCAAGACCACCTCTCCTGATGCCCTACGACGTAATAGTTCTGCTAAGGTAATGACGATACGACGATGTCAGTGGGCAAGACTTGAGTAGAGATAGAGCTAGAGTCTGGTGATCAGGTCAGAGACCACAATGCCACGTCCTCCCCCTGATGCTCCACTTGCATCAAGCACACTAACCACACACATAATCACATGCCTATTCCTAGCATCATCATCATCATCATCATCATATTATAAATAGACAAAAATAAATATGCGTGAACAGTAATAGCAGGAATATTAGATGACATGTGAGATGCACATTATAAGCATACAAGCATGGAATCAATTATGACATTGGACACAATAAAGTAAACAGTTTGTTATTATCCAATTAGTTTAGGTATTGTTCTCTCACCTGTTAGCAAAACTCGATCTCCTTCCAAGCCTTGTAATTCTCTTTGAATCGATTTAATAACTTAAAAGTTATATGAATTTAAGTTAAGGTTCATATGTAACATGTTACAGTAGTCGAAAATTGAAACAGAACACTGATAGGTGTCTGATTGGTCCTATGGTCTTATACTATGTCGACCTTACTGCCTACGGTCGCACCATATGCGACCGTACCTACGACCATATGGTTTTTGAATTCTTCCCGAATGCCTATGGTCGATACTTTAATCATGCTGGTCATGCTATGGTCGACCGTAGCTGCGACCTTGAGATTTCTGGTTACAAACTACATTCAATCCGAGTCCTTCTTGGGTCAACTCTTCGACTCTTCAATTGGTTTATCCTAATGATTATTCTAAGGCTAAGTTTCTTAGTTTTACCAACTAATTATTCTAACCTATTCTCCATGGTTTCCCATTAGAGGCTTGCTTAGCAATTCCCATGGTTGCATTCTTACGTTGGGTTTGGTATCTCAATTTACATTAGAAACCTTTACTCCTAGTATTCTAAGGCTACAGAGACAAGGTTCATACCTTACTTGTTGCAGAGAATCTGTGGAAACTCTTCTCTCAGTCTCCTCCTTAGTCTTCTCTTCTTCTCCTTCTTTTCCTTCTCTTTCCTTCTCTTTCTCTAGAGTTTATTAATGTTTTAAAAGAGTGAAAAAGGCTGAGGAACGTCCTTTATATAGAGAACAATTTTCCATATAGAGTTCTCCAATATTAGGAAAGAAATCCTCCTCAAATTAGGAAAGTTTCCATCTCGGAGTCTAATCTGGGTTCTCACGGTCGATGGCCTACGGTCACAGAATCCGTCGACCATAGGGTCGAAAACATCGACCGTAGGGTTCTGGATTAAAAAACTTTGTTTCTTACCTTATGGTCGACCATACCTACCCAGGTATTCGACCATACTCATACTTTTGAGCATTTTTAACTCGATTCATACCTAGTTTTGTGATCCATCTTCACACGGTCGGTCCACTTGGTCCAGCAATGATGGGAAGACCTGGTACGACACGGTTAGACCAAGTTAGTGGAGTGCGGGTCTTACATCAACCATTGATATTTATCCTATTTATAATTTTTTTTACCTAAAATTCATTTTGAAAAAAAAAAAAAAAAGATTTTGAAATATTGAATCTGGCTCTTCACCAATATGCAACAAATGATGTAAGAGTGACGTAGCGACCCCCAGCTTTGTAGTCCAACAGTTTGTAGATGTGAAGTGGCAAAAAAACTGGGCAAATGTAGTGGTTTTCTTCTTCCTGCAAAGAACTACCAAAAAAGTTGAGATGGGTCGAAATGGAGCATTTTATATACCCCCTTTGTAACATATTGCCGAAATGTCGAAATGATAACTATGGCCGAAATTTCAGCAACTGAAATGTTGACATTTATGTAAGTTGAGTATCATCTCATCTCAGCCTCACTGAAATCTGAAATATTGTTGAAATTTTACTGAAATTTAGAACATGCTCTGGAATATATTTTTGCATTTTGGTTTGGGTTTGACATGCATTAGTCACAACTCACAAGGTTTTGTCCGATTGGTCCAATTCAGCACTACAATGGATTCTCATCCATAAGTTGGAAATATATGGCTTCAGCCAGTGAAGTAGGCAAGAGATAGGTTGGTACAAAAGTGTTTAGAAAATAATTGGATTGTATAGATTGACAGAGGCCATTATTTACAAGAAAAGATAAATTACATAAAAGGTATGATAGGTAAGGAATGAACCAGCATTCTTATCCTTAAATATGTTAAACCTAGACATACGCTATTCGGTTGGTGTTCGATGAGCCGATCTAGCTGGCTCCGTTGCTTGCTTGCTAGGAACCCTTGCCAAGCCAGCCTATACTAGATTTAATCGTGTTAAAGGCTTTTGATAGGTATTCCATGGCTGATGTATAGAATTCTTATTATTTCACTACGGATGACCATTATTGGCGGGCGATGAGGTCTCAAAATTGGCTCATGGTGCCCTTTAAGAGGGGTAATTCGATGCACTAGGAGAGCAAGGGACACAGTTGCATCCTCCAGAGAGGCGTCTATACGGTCTGTAGGCGTTTAGCATTGATGAGATACAAGGATATAAGTATCCTCTATGAACCCATATTACAACACTCCCCCTAAAATTTGTGCATAAATATCATATATGGCATACATGCTAACAATATGAACAAAACTTTTTTCACTAAGCCCTTCAGTGGAAACATATTCTAACTGGGCATCTGATTAACAACACATACTACTCCTTGTTCTAGCTTTTCTTAATGAAGTGACGATCGATCTCTACATGCTTTGTTTAATCATGTTCAACTGGACTATTTGCAATGCTGATTGCCGATTTACCAGTCATAGTACATACGCATAGGTAGCTCAACTTGGATAGATAAATCCTGAAGAAGACTCCGAGGACAAAGGAATTTACACATTTCGTGGGCCATAGTTCGAAACTCAGCTTCTGCATTGGACCCAGCAACTACAGCTTGTTTCTTTCTCCACCAAGTAATAAGGTTGCCTCAAAACGTGTAATACCCTGAGGAAGACCTATCATCTGGATAACCAGCACAATCTGTATCAGTGAAGGCTTCCATATACAAATGACTGAAGAGAGAAAAGAACCCTTATACTAGGAGTGGATTTCAAAATCTGATGTGCTACCTCTAGGTGAGTATAGTAAGGATCATGCATATACTGACTGACCACACTCACAGCAAAAGCAATGCCAAGCTATGTATGTGATAGGTATATCAGTCTTCCAACCAACCTTTGATAGCTGTTTTAATCTACTGAGTCCCCATCCTTATCTTGAGATGAGAGTTAGGCTCTACAGGAGTATATGTTGGTTTACAACCTAGCATTCCTATGTTTGATAGGAGATCAAGAGTATACTTCCATTGCAAAAGGAAGATACCTTGAGTTGAATGAGCAACCTCCATCACAAGAATATACATCAGCTTACCCATGTCCTTGATCTCTAACTCTGTCTTTAAGTAAGTCTTTAGTCTGGATAGTTCGTCAACATCACTCCCAGTGATGACAATATCATTTACATAGACGATCAAGGTTGTAATGTGCTCACCTCTCTTCTTGATAAACGAAGTATGATCAGCATTACTTTGTTTATTACCAATTGACACCATGACTCTATGGAAACACCCAAACCACACCCTTAGAGACTATTTCAGACCATACAAAGCATGTTTCAACTTACAAACTTCGCCATGGGTTGCCATGGGTTTTCTGAGAAGCAAATCCAGGAGGGATATCCATATATACCTCCTCTTCAAGATAAAGCATTCTTGACATCAAGTTGTTGAAGATCCCTTCCTTGGTGAATACACATGAGATAACGACTCTGACAGTGTTAATTTTTGCTTCTCGAGCAAAGGTTACCTGATAGTCGATCCCATATGTCTAAGTAAATCATCTAGCAACCAGCCTTCCTTAATATCAGTCCATTGTTCCATCAGCCTTTTGTTTGACAACAAAGACCCACTTACATCCTACCGGTTCCTTTCTTGGAGGAAAAACCATGAAGTCCTACGTCGCATTCTTCCCAAGATCCCTAATCTCTTCATTCATTGTCTCTTTCCACCTTAGATTAGTCAGTTGTTCTTGGCAGTTATAAGGAGCGGAAACAGAAGACAACGAAGAATCTTAACTTTGGCATCAAATTGGGTCTGAACCATCTTATGGAACAATTTAAAGCAGGTGAACACATCGCTCTTTTGACGCATAAGATAAATCCTAGTAGTACGGCTATAGTAGTCAATAAAGGTGACAAGCCATTGACAACTAGAGATAGACACACAACGGTTAGGGCCTCACACATGAAAATATATCATACCACAAGAAATTAAACTTCTATTATCTGAAATAGCGAATACAACTCCAGTTTTCTTGGCAAAGATGCAAGCATCACAAAAGAAACGGTTGGGATTACACTTCTTAACTAAAGTCGGAAACAAAGTAGATAAAGTGGCTATAGGAGGATGACCTAACCAATGATGCACCTATGTAACTTTGATAATACAAAAGTAAATGATTCAGGGAGAGAAGCCTGATCATCAAAGCGGAGAGAGAGTTATCAAGCAAATAGAGACCACCAACCACTTAATTCATGTTTCCATGTCTTGAAAAAGACAATGATGAGAAAAAAAAGGTTGCTTTGCAGTTTAACTCCCTTGTCAAGCTGTAGGGAGAAGATTAGTAGAGAATTTAGGGACATGCAAAGCAAAGGAAAGAGATAGCATAGGAGAACTGTTATTGGAGCCCTTGCTGGATTTAGTGGAGAGGGATCCATCGGCAAGACTAACTTTATTGTTACCAGACAAAGGGATGTACTGAAAAAATTTATTGGATGACTCAGTTATATGATTGGTGGCTCTTGAGTCGATTATTCAAGGAACGGATACGACTGAGGCAAAATAGCCACCGAAAGAAATTTCTGAATGGGTAGAACGAGATGGTTCAAAAGTCAATGGCACAGTTGTGGCGGAAGTTGCAAATGGCGCTGATGAAGAGGATGAGTCCAGCTTGGTAATCTGACAACGTAAAGTTAGAAACTCCTTTTGAGAAAGTAATGAATCTGTAGGAACATCATCAAAAGTAGTGTGGTGTGCCGTGGTTGAAGTGGGACCACCCTATTCATGATCATGAGTATCTGTAGGACGTCCATGCAGTTTCCAGCACTTGTATCTAGTATGGCATTCCTTACTTTCGAACTTGTGATTTCGTTCGATAGGTACGATCTGAAAAGCTCCATAGTAATCACATTTCACAAGAACTCTAAGCTACAAGATGATCATTACTACCACGAGAAAGGCCCCCACAATAAATTACTCAAACCAATGTATAGGGCTGGTCGTTCTTGTGTCAAAGGAGAACTATAGCATTGGGATGACTATCTTTGGAAGAAACCATTGGATAAGCTTGCTCGAGTAAGGGAAAAGGATCACAATTTAGGACATGAGCCCGAATCTAATGAAAGACTTGGAGGTTGTCCTTCCATTTTTTTTAATGCAGTTGCTTTTATATCACAGATAGCAGTCTGAGACCCAAAGAAATCCAACTCTTGCCACAAACCTCATAGGATGAATGTAAGCAAGGCACCACGCCCAGATGAGGTTCCAATAGAAGTTTGGATGATTGAATCAGAGACATTCAAGATGAAATTTCTTGGTGCATGCTTTTTGCTGATGATATTGTTTTGGTGGATGTGACTAAAGCAGAGATTAATGCCAAGGTGGAGCTATGGAGATCAACATTGGAATAAAAAAGGTTTTATGATAAGTAGATGGAAGACGGCGTATATGGTATGTAACTTTAGTTACACAATTATGGATAATGAGGTGGTGAAGACTGATGAAAGGGTGATATAACAAAGTGATTATTATAGGTATCTAGGTTCAATCATAAATAAAGAAGGTGATATAAATGGATGTTTCACAGAGACTTAAAATAGGATGGATGAAGTGGAGAGATGTGTTTGGAGTTCTTTGTGATTGGTGTATTCAATTAAAACTTAATGGAAATTTTTATTGGATAGTCATTCGACTGGCTATGATGTATGGTACGGAATGTTGGGGCAGTTTAGAAGCATCATATAGATAAATTTACTGTTGCTGAGATGAGGATGTTGAGATGGATGTATAAACTAGGAAAATAAGGTAAGGAATGATCGTATTAGAGCTGGTTTGGGCAAGGAATCAAGTATCGTGTATCAGTACCGTATCGGTCAGCTGAATTTAAGAGACGTATCGTATTGTATTGTGGATACGGTGGATACGCACTGATACGCATGGATACAGGGCAAGATACGCACAAGATGATTAAGGAACATACAAAACACAATTTTAAAGCATAAAAACACTATAATTAGCAACATTGAGAAAGAAAATGTTTCTTATATCATAAATACACATGATTATGGGGTAGGATACGCACAGAAATGATTAAGGATCATACAAAACACATTTTTAAAGCGTAAAAACACAATAAATCTATAATTAACAATATTAAGAAGGGAAGTGTTTCTTACATGTATATTACTCAACTAATTCCATGTCGAGTGACGGCCCCAGATCAAACAAGGACTCATATTGGGGAGGAAGAGGTGCAACCAATATTATTTGGAACGTATCTCTTATCTATGTACAATAGGTAAACTAATCCATATGTTGATCATAGTAGGTAGTAAACTGGTAGTAGAAACGTGCATACTCTTCTAAAGTCGACATTCTCGTTTCTGGGACCCACGATGTCTCAGTTTGACTTCCATGTAATGTACTACCAGCGTCGATGTTCACCATTCTTGCTCCATTTCTTGGATCTGTACTCATGCTCATTGACTCCATTTCATGTGTAATCATATTAGTATCATCATCATGGAGTTGCTACCTACCCTTCCCCTTTCCCTTTCGGCTGTAACTCCTTTGTTGTAAGCGACCACCATGATCATCGTCTTCAGTTGTATGAATATATCTTGCCTCCTATATAAAGTGCACCAGATCATATGTTTGTATACCACCACTAGTACCACTAGCATCACTTCCACCACTGACCCCACAACCACTTCCACTACCACCACCATAATCATCATCATCATTACCACTCTCCTCAGAAATAGTGCCTCTATATTGAGCACCTGACCTCGTCCTTCCGACATCACCATCAGAGAGAGACGAAGTACTCACTTTGGACTTGAGCTTGTGTTCGTGATGGTGCTTGTGTTTTGTCCTCTTCATTTAGTTGGCAAATGATGTCATCCACTAAAGGATCAGGTCTAGTAGATTGTCTTTCCTCAGTAATTTCATCCATCATAAATGCTCTATTGGCGTCCTTTACCGATGCTCTAACTGGGTCATTCTGATTAAGCGCATGGGTCATGTCAAGTATATCAATGTAGGCTTCTGTCTCATTTGGCTGCTCCAACTCCATAAATTTTTTCATCAATTTCATGTTGTAGTGTACATAGACTAACTTCTGAAGTTTTTGAGGGCTGAGGCGGTTGCGTGGTTTAGTATGTATAAGCCCAAAAGTGCTCCAGTTCCTTTCACAACCACTTAAGGAGGCGGTTTGGGACAAAATCCGGATTGCAATCCTCCTCAAGTGTAGAGCATTTGTGCTATAGTTAAGCCATCAATCAGCTGTACGAAGAACAATATTTTCCAATCAGCCACTAATTAGTTAAGTAAGACACCAATCAGTTAAGACAAAAATAATATGTTCGTTGTCTACCTTACCAGGAGCCATCTTGAATGCAGCAGCCTTAGCAACTTGATCACCAAATTCTCCCTGACATTTACGAAAAATTTTAATCTACAGTAGCTAAATAACTTTAGCCAATCATTAAGGGTTTGTGCAACTAACATTTATGGAAAACAAAAGTGGTTTTTGTTACTTGTTCTGTGACCAACAAGGCATTACTTGTATCTGGCTCCATTCTATTGATAACTTTTCTAATAGCTTCTATATATTTCAAGTCATACGTCAATCCAGAGTTTGAATATTGTGGATCCGGGTTTAAGTAATATGCTACACATCTAGATGTAAGATACATTAGAAATTTAAAATTCAAATCCTAATGGATAAATATAAAAAGCAATTGTCTAAGACTAATGGAAACCAAAGTACCTGCCATATGAATGTCTTGTAGCAACATTTCTTCCATCGGTTCTCTATAATCGTCAAATATTTTTTATAGATGATGGGTTCCATTCATTGAACTTAGTGCTTATCGCCCTCATTGCTTTTACCAACAGCCCCATTGTTCGCTTCTTATCACCATCAACCACCTTAAGTAGAACAAATAGGGGTTTCATAATCTGAGTTATTTTATCAACCTTCTTCCAAAATTTTGTTGACATTAGGATTCTTGTCACCTTAGTCGCTATCTTGGTTGCATGATATGAACTCGACAACCATTCTCCACTAGTTACCATTTGGAGTAAACCTGCCTTTCGCCGCCCAAGGCTGTCCAAGGCAACGTAGTTGGTTGCAAACCTTGTTGCTCCAGGCCTTATCAAATCCCTTTGTGTTTGCTTCCTCATTAAAGCCAATACCCATCTATAATTGTAAATAAAAATTTATAACCGTTCTTACTTGAACAACCACCTTAGCCACCTTGGACAACTCTCTAATATCTTTAAATATTAAGTCAACACAGTGTGCAGCACAAGGTGTCCAAAATAAGTGTTGCCTCTTAAGCATAAGGGTTAGTCTAGCTTTTTTGTAATTGGCAGCATTATCTGTAACAATCTGAATTACATTTTCCTCCTCAATTTCCTCAACAACTTCATCCATCAGTTTGAAGATATACTATGCATCTTTCACGTGAGCTGATGCATCCATTAACTTAAGGAAGATGGAATGCCCGTCACAGTAGATAAGAAAGTTGATGATGGACAATCTTGTGGGCCCACTCCAACCATCACACATGATGGTTACTCCATACTGGGACCATTTCTTTTTGAAGGTTTCTATATAATCATTTACTTCACCCTCCATGGCATCAAAGTGAGGGCGACCAATCTGATAAGCTGTGGGGGCCGACACACCTGGTCCACAGCGCTGTATCTCCCTTGCCATTGCCTTGATATGAGGATCTTTGGCCTTTGTGTGCTGGGATAATGCACTGTGGAACCATCTAGCGATGGACTTTCCCATTTTCTCACTCATTGACTTAGAATGTATTGACTCATCTATTTTCTGTTGTCCTGCATCTCTTGGTTTGAAGGGCATTGAAGGACCCATGTCATGAATTTCTGAGCTCTTTTTCCTCTTGCTTCTCACTCGATCAAATATAACTCTTACACTGCTGGATGTACCCAATGAAGCTGGTTGCTTGCCCCTGCTTCTCTGTGTCCCATTACCACCAGCACCATTACCTCCAACACCCTGAGATATAGACCTTATCAGCTAGTCCTCATTCCAACGTTTCTTTCCTGCCTCATGCCTTGATCTCCAAAGCACCTACTGAATCTCATCTTCAGCATCCATATCGGACCCCTCATAATCCTTTAAATTTATTTAACCCTCATCCTCCATAAGGTTTTCTATTAATCTCTCTGCATCATCCTTCCTCTGTTTTCCTTTTGCTTTTCCTTCAACTAAGTGCTTTGTCATTGCCTTGCTCACCTCCAGTGGACGTTTTGAACACTTCTTGACATTGGCAAAACCCCTGCCATGTGTTGCTTTTGCCGTGTCACCCCACTACCATGATGTTCAGTGCTACAGAAATTGCACTTGTCATCAATCTATTGCCGTTGATTTTAGTGCAATACAACCAACCCACGTCTTTGTTTACCATATTCCTACACACCACACGTGTGATACAACATACGAGGTTAATATAAAATGTCAAGCCTGACAAACTATTTTCATTTAAAAAATAACTGGATTGTTTTCAATGATATGATGGATGATTTAAATTTTACAAGCAATGATGTGACATCTAAGATGAGAATTGAATTGAAGTGAGAATTCTAGTGAAACAACTACTAACACTAGAATCCAAGGGCAACAAACACATGCAGGATGCAGCAAAATGAAAATCTTTTTTACGGGTTTAAACTCTACTGTTGTAGCAAAGCTATAAAAAAGAAAATTCTTTATTAATATAATCTATAGCACAAATAAAGAGCTGCCAAATTGGTTGTGATTCAGATTGGGGTACATACAGGAAAGTAGGGGATTATTTATTGATTCAAGGATTACAGGGAAATGTAATCCTAGCCTAACCCTAGTATCTCTTTTGCACATTTATGCTCTTTTTGTTGTATGTGTTTGATACCAACTAAAAGAACCAAAATAAATGCATGAGCAGATAATTGAAAACAACACCATGTAACCAACAGAGAATTTTTCATGCTGAGAACAAAGGAGAGAATAGAGAGCAAAGAGCAAAGAGCTGAGTGGAGGTATGTAATAGTAAATGAGGACTGCAAAAAAAAAAAAAAAAAAAAAAAAAAATACAAACTCAAAACTAATTCATGAATCAAAAAAAGAATCTAGCCCTAACAGATCTCTAATCTCTAATAAACTCGAAAATAAAAAACTAACCAAAAAGTCTACAGCAGAACTGGTATTATATATCTATTTTTTTAACCAAAAAATTAAAAAATTAAAAAAAAAACTCGAAAATTACCACTGAGCAGCAAAGATGGTAGATCAATGGTCAACACATCTTATATAAGTAGTAGAAGCTGAAGGATTAATTTTGGAAAAAAAAATCAAAATTTGTGTTGTTCTTCAAAAAATTCTCAGATCGAACCTCAAATCAGTATTTAAATCTATGTATGTAGCATGCATTCATCAGATGAGACCATACTTCATTGATTCATGGGAAGAAACAACACAAAAATCAAATTAATATGAAAAAAATGAAGTTCAAAGTCATACCTTTAGGGTTTTCCCCCTGTGGAGGTTGAAGAAATGATTTCAGCCTCTAATCTTCACAAACAAAGTGTTTAATGCCTCCTTTCCAATCGTTTTAGGGCTAAGAATCAAAGCTCTATGCTATTTGGGAGAAATCTTAGAGAAAAATGGAGTTTTACAGAGAGGAAGCACTTCGGCTCTGTTACAAATGACAAACAGCTTCTGATTTTGGCCTTTCTCGACATTGCTCGATACATTTGGGCTGTATCGACCAGTATCAACCAGTATCGAGCCGTATCGGTTCGATACTGGTCGATACATGTTGTTTTTTCTTTTCTTTTTTTTTTTTTTTTTTTTTAAAAACCAACTTTAAAACTGTATCGATACAGAAGTTGTGTATCGACCGTATCAATACGTATCAAACCAATACGACACCATACGGTCGGTACTCTACACTTTTTTAAAAATAAGATACGAATCGCCTTGTATCGTATCGACTAGTGTTGATACCGATATGTATTGGTCGATACGGTTCGTATCGTGCCGAGCTCCGGGAATGGTCGAAGCCATACCCAATCGAAAAAGGATGTTATCCAAACGCATTTCAAGTAATTGTAGTAAAATTTGACCAGTAAGATCCATAGATGAAGATACAAAAGTGTATTTCTAATCGTAACTAAATCTTCCATTTTTTGGTTTGTAGAGAGGAGATTGAGGCCAAATAGCTATTAAACGATGACTCTAGTTTACTAGAGCTATCGATATATTGTTTTAGCTCGGTGGAAACAAAATTATTTTCCTCAGGATTCTCTCAGCTAGAAGTAGAAATAGAGAACAAAGTAACTAAAAAGATTGTTTGATACTTGATTCCTTGGATTTGGGAGTAGGGCCGATACATGATAAGCCACGAGAAAGTAGTTTGAGATGGTATGGCCATGTTCAATGGAGGTCGTTAGATGCTCCAGTACCGATGAGTGATTTGATTCAGATTAAAGGATCTAAAAGAGCTAGGGGTAGACCTAAGCTAACTCTGGGGGTGGTGGTGTGGAAAGACATGCATAGCGTAGGCTTGTTTCAAGTATGACATTGAACATAGGGATTAGAGGACAAGAATCCATGTAGCTGACCCCATTTAGTTGGGATAAGGCTTTATTGTTGTTGAATGACAGCTCTTTCTGTTTGGTCTCGTAAATTTTCTTTCAGAATTCATAGCACTGGGCAGAATTGCTAATCTGAGAATCGGTGTCTTTGGCAGCCTTCATGATCTTAGCAGTAGTGTCCAGAAGAAGATAGCCCATGGAGATGGATGGATCCATGGAGTTGATGAGAAATGACGTAACAAGGTCATTGGATATGACCCATTTTTTCATGAACAGAACCAGCAGCTGAAGGTTTAATGGAATCCCCTGTAATGTAGCTTGAAAAATTATAGGAAAGGTAGCATTAACGAGACCACATCATGTAATTGCTCCAACCTAATTTGATGGAGCTAATAGGGAAAGAACGAAAGTCATGTCGATGGACTTCTTCCTATCCAATAGGTGTGGATGATATCTAAGAAATCATTGCTGGTCAACTCTGGTTCACAGGAAAATAATCAACATGTAGAGAAAGCCGGAATCTTAAACTCTGCATGACAAATCACAGAGAAATCATCAATCAAGCACGAATCGATGAGAGATTTAGATCATCACAAGATGATTAGCACTTGGCTAGAGAGAGACTCGCCACCAAGGGTGAAGAGAAAGGGCGATGCGAGCGGTGGCTATCTAGGGCTAGAAGGGAGGGCGATGCTAGCAGAGGAGACTGGCGGTGGGAAAACAGAGAGAGGAAGCAATGGTGATGGCTTAGGGTTTTGTTACTGAAGGCATTAGTGTTAGGATCTCAATGTAGATCCTAGCAATGGTACCTTGTTGGGAGAATAACTGGCTTGTATAGATTGATATAGGCCATGCTTTATTTATAGGAAAAGATGGATTACATAAAAGATATGATAGCTAAGGAACGAGTCAGCATGCTTATCCCTACATACATCGAACCTTGACATAGATTATTTTAGATTAGATATAAGGACAGAAATACCCTCTATGAAGCCATATTACAACAAGAAGAAATTTAGTAGAGCTTCTTCAGAACAGCTGACAGATGGTGATGAGTGGAGGAACTTTACGGATTAGAAGAGTGATCTACCTTGAAGAAGATACTGTGAAAGGGAATCTTCAAGTCAGGTTCTTGACGTGTTACTTGGGTATTGTTGTTGGCCTTTGTGTTCCATTTATGGTGCTAGGTTTGGATGGTGAGAGTGTAGGTATCTTGGTCTCTTTCTGTTTCTGGAGGTTAGGTGGAGGTTAGGTGGTTCTAAGGTAGGAACTTGGAGAACTAATCTACATCATGACTGTCATTCAGCCTTTTCTGGTAATCAAGTATCCTAAGCCATTCATGCTTTTTTTCTGAATACAGGCAAAATAAGGAATTGGGGATTGAACTAGCATTCAGAATTCAGATGTTCCCAAAACAATGTTCTTCTCATTATGGGATGCTTGTTTCCTTTCCTTTCCCTTTGAATTATATATAATGTAATTACAAGACCCAGACCTTACAGTAGCGGGAGCCTCGTGCACTCTGACGCATCCATTTTTTTTTTTTTTTTTTGTAGTTACAAGTTATTGACATTTAGTCTTTGTTAACTTCTACTTATTTAAACTGGACTATGACTCACTTTGCCTATACACCCTTATTGGGAAGAATTATGGAAAACCCAAGGAATTTTAGTTTTGATTGATGTTATGGCCCCAGAGTTGATCGGCACCTTAGGAAGTAGGACAAGGCTATGTTGTGTTGAGTTTTGTCAAAGTAATTGCATTTTAAGATTTAACTTGGACTGGCATGCATATGAGACTCTTGAGAAGTCTTTATTTCTACAGTTAACTTCACGTATCTCTGTAAGCTAACTGCAGTAATCAGATCATTGAAAGATCTACTATTTGGTTGATTCTTTATGCAGGTCCGTCATCTCGACCTGAAGAAGGAGAAAGAAATAGAGAGAGAAGGGCTTGTAAAGTTTCTAACGGATGCAATAGCCACACAGTTCAGGAACCCCTCTATTTGGAGCTGAATAGGCATGTCTCAGCTTCAGTTTTCCAGGTTTGTTCTAGAATTTTAGTATATGCACATGTTTGGTGTTGTCTATTTGTTGTCTCTTGTTTTTAAAATAATAGTAACGAAACTATAGTTCAATGTGGTGTCAGTTTGTACTAGTAAACTGGACCGTACCCCCAGTTTTTGATCTTGCATTACACAGTCAATAATCAAATTGGATCTGGTTCGTTGTCCATAAGGCTATACCTGAAAGTTCCACCACCACCACAACCCCCCCCCACCAAATTTGGGTAATTTATAGGGTATTAGATACTTAATATAATACCATGAAAAGATGTGCAAGTTTGGTTCAATGGGATACTTTCGTAAAATAAAGTAACACTTAATTTAATTATTAGTAAGGTGTATAAAACAGATTTATTAATCTTGTGTTGTGACTTTAAATCTGTGATTAATTCTTTTTAATCCGTTGGCCTTCGAATCCATGAACTTGCATCTGTTGGAGCTAATGTTTAACTTGATTATGTCATTCCATTTAACTTTGGAAGCTGTATTGTGATGCTGGTTAGTACTGAATTTGCAGTAGGTGCTCTGCTCACCAATAAGCTTTAAGGACCAACTTGTGCAGAATCTGCACAGCTGACAGCCAGCTGCCAGACAGGGTACAACAAATTGGATGAGATTGTCGGTACCAATAGTTTCTGTTTTGAATTTTTTTTTGTAAGGGCTAATTGTTCTGTGTTCTTTATCGAACCTCAGTAGGCTGCGTATATGTGTAAAATTGAAAGTTTGGCCTATGAGGCAAATTGACAAGGAAGTAATATAGATTTTGTTTTCTTTTGTTCACTCGTTTTTCTTTTCCCCTTCCGAGTTATCCAGATATGTTTTCTCAATAAGAATGAGGTTTTGAGGATGTTCAGGCCAAATCTTTAAAGCTAAGGTCCTTGGGTCAACCGTATCCCAATCCTCTCCTTCCGGAGGTTTGGGAGGAGAGGCGGCGGCCCCGTTAGATGGCTACACCTGGGGCTCAGGTGAATCCGAGCCCTCCATCTGAGCTGACACCCCCTTGTCGGCTCAGCTTGTCAGTTTGGACGGAGGGTTCGGATTCACCCGAGCCACAGGTGTCGGCCATCTAACGGGGCCACCCCCTCTCCTCCCTCTCCTCTGGGAGGAGAGGATGTGGATCCTTAGGTCAACCATTCTATATGGTCAAAAAGACCACAAAATGACTTTTTTTATTTTTATTTATAATTACCAAAAGTGACGTTGGCTGTAGTAAGATGGATAACTTCGCATTAAAGCAAGGTATGAGGGGGAAGAAGAGAAAAACGTAAAGGGAGAAAAGCAAATAGAGGCTTATCGTGGAAACTTTGATAGAGAGATCGATCATCTCGGATCCTTATCTGTAAGTGCTATAGAGGCGGCAGTAACCATTAGATGCCATGCATGGTTTTAAGTATAGATACGATACAATTAATATGCATATCAATATCGTAGGGGGTCAATACCATACATACCCCTATGATACTTTTTCCAGTTTTTAAATTAGTGTGTATTGTTGTGTATCGTTGTTTATCCACTGTATCGAACAAATACGGGTTAATACGGATAAAATTAAATTTCGGATAAAAACAAATAAAAAGTATCGATCATATCCAATATATCGATCAGGATTGGTCGATACGGGATTTAAAATGATTGTCGTCTACATTTATTGTTGCTTTTTGCAAATCAATGAAAAGAGCTTGTAAGATGGTTGGTGTTGGGAGCAAATACCAAGCAGCCAATGAAATGCAACATTTGGACCATCAGAAATACCCACAAAATCAAGGGGTAAAATTGTCACTTTACCCGACTACTGCAACAAAGGGACACTTCTATCATTATTAGCCTAAGTCAGGGGTAGAAATGTCCTTTGAAAAATGACATTGTAATCCAAAGGCCCGGGAGACTCCCTGAGTACTATACCCTATAAATAGGCCTGGAAATTAAGGTTCTCTCACTTCACATTTATTACTTTTGACCATTTCACCTTTTTGCTCGGATACCTTGATGCGAAATCCCTCTCTTATCCCATTCTACTTATTTATCTAGTCGGCCATCCGATTGTTATATTTATTCGATGGGTTCTTGATTTAAGCATCATTTGTCAAGCATTCCCCTCCACTCTAAAGAACGCAACAAGAATGTGGTTCAATAGCTTGTTGCCATGATCAGTTGACTCTTTTAAAACACTTAGCAAGCTCTTCCAAATTAATTTCTAAGGGAGTAAAGCTCAGAAGAAGACTACGGTACATCTAATGAATATGAGGCAGCGAGAGGAAAAATCCCTCTGCAAATTTGTAACCCGCCTTAACCTAGAAGTACTACAAATCAAGGATATCAAGCCTTCTATCGTCTACCCCACCCTAATGGCCAGCATTACATATTCAGGGATGAGGTTCTCGATAGCGAATAAGAAACAGGTTGATCTCAAGGAGCTTCCCACTCGATGTGAGAAATATCGCATGGCCAACAAAGCCCTTAAGGCCCCTGCCAAAAGGGATCTATGGTTCGAACAAAAAAAAACCCACAAGTTTAGATCGTAACAATGACGAACATCCACTTATAATAGTAAAATGCACTCATCCCGTGATTTCGAATCAACAGATTCATTGAACAACTCTGGAGTTGTTGAGTAAAGTAAAAATAATTAAGAACTGTGTCATGTAACTTCATTCACAAATAAAACTCTCCTTGAATCACAATGGAATAAAGAAAATGATTTTTATCTTTTATTTTCAATTGCATCGATTCAAGAGAAACCAACACCTTGGACAAAAAGAGGTCCACAAAGAAGGATCATGCTTGGAAAGGAAGGGACGAGGCCTCAGTTGCAAGGGATGCATTACTAGTTTGATGCTATACTCCCCTCAACAGACCAATCTCAGACAATTCCACCTTGGTCATAGGAAATGGATACCTTAACCCCCCTCTCTAAAATCATCATTGAGCCTAAAAGAAGGAATCCAAACAAGTACTATCGTTTCCATCACGACATCGGCCATACCACTGACAACTGTCGGAATCTCCCGACAAATTGAAGACCTCATTCAATGCGGGTATTACAGCCAATTTGTTGATCACAATGCTCCAAGGATTCCAACATCTGAGCCAGAAGGAAGAAGCGCACCTGCCCAGCCGGCCCATGAGCGGAACCCACCAAGGGAAAAAGAAGAGACAACAGAAGCAGAGATGAAGGAAGAAAATGAGATGGAAGAAAATAAAGTGACAGAAGAGACGATAGGGATCGTCGCGAACATTGTTAGGATTGTTACAACAACGACGATAGAGAAGGACAAGTAGACCGACAACCTATTCCTCCAACTAGAGCCATAGGGGTCATCCACGGACGGTTCACCTTTTATATAGAACCCACTTCACTAAAAGTACATGAAATAGGAAGATTGATGAACACTCTTTAAACAAGAGGAAGTTGCTCCATCGAACTATCCCTCGACTAAGTCAGAAGCGCCAGGATCAAACTCGGTTGCGACCTCCCAATCTTACCATAGAAGCACCTCCCATGTCCCGACTCACACTTCGATAGAGTCAATGCGATAAGGTTCACCCCACCAAGATGCTTTTACATGGGCAAGGCCAAGTTACTTTGCCCGAGGACCTTACCTCGATGCTGTGGGACCACCCCAGCAGCATTTCTCGGCCAGACCGAGCTCACTGGACCGAGGTGGCTACCTCAACTCAACCACCTAAAGAGGAAGAAGAAGAGAGTGAGATGGAGATGGAATATGACCATCTCAACCGAGGAAGAAAATCAGTGTGGACTAACACCGGAGAGCCCACAGTAGGAAACACTTCCTTTAATGGGAGGAAAGCCTATGCCTAGAGTGTAAAGTCCACTGAATGGAGTGGCAAGAGGGTCCGGACAAGTGACTTCCTCATGCTCAGTGACGAAGATCTATGTGGCCTTGAAGTGCCCCATGAAGATGACACAGTGATCACCCTAAAGATCGAAGATCATGGCGTGCACAAAGTCTTCGTCAAAATTGGGTACTCGGTGGACACCATATACTGGCAAGCATACAAGAGAATGGAAATGTCACACCCCAATTCCACACTGTTCAGAATGGTGTGATGAACCGCCAAATAACCAACGGTTCAACCAGGATCTCTAATAGGCTATCCAGCGTTATCCAAACTTTACACGCATCCACAATCATAATCGAGTAATACACAATAGCGAAAAATTTATAAATAATATGAACCGAGAACTAGAATGATACCCATAAATAATATCAAATTATTCGTGTTTAACTAAGACATAAATATTTAAATACCAAATACATGTCTTATAAACCAAAAAGAAACCTACAAAAATATCTGTCGAATACACACGAGTTGCACTGCAAGAGTCGTGTGTATCGTCTTCGACCCAACTTCCATAGCTGCTACAGTCCATACGCCGACGAGTTCATATAATCTTCAATAGTATATCCGCATCATCAACTAAAAATATTCGACGTCGAGGGGTGAGCACACAACACGGCTCGTGAGTAGCAAAACAATGCAACATTACATATGCATGCAAAAATCAATTTATATCTTTGGTCTTGGTTTATAGTTTGCAATGTGCAATAGAAAGGTTGGGTGATCAAAGGTTACGTTATTGATACCGCCTCTATACAGGGTGTGGAAGCCCGCCCGAAGGTTAACGGTTATCGCCGCCCCCATCCACCCTACCATAACATTATACAACAAAGGTTAACGATTATTGCTATATAATGCTATACCAACACGTAAGCCCCCGTTAGCGAGGGCTTGCAACCGGGCTCATTGCAACCAATCCTAATGTCAAACGGTGTATCCAAGGCCTCACCCCAAGATCCCTCGGAATGCCCAAGAGATAGAGCTAAGGCCCCCGGTGAGAGTCGAGACTACAAGGACCGAGACCACCTCCCGATACTCCGACATAATAGTTCCGCTAAGGTAATGGTGATACGACGATGCCAATGCACAAGACTTGAGTTAGAGATAGAGCTAAAGTCCGAGACCCGCCAAAGGTTAACGTTTATTGACGTTCTCATCACACCTCCCCGATACTCGCTCGCATCAAGCACATCAACCACACACATACAATCACATGCCTATTCCTATCATCATCATCATCATCATGTTATAAACAATAAAAAAATATGCATGAACAAATAATAGAAATATTGGATGGCATCTGTATGCACATTACAAACATATTCGCATAGAATCAAACATGGCATAGGACTCAAGAAAAGAAAACAGTTTATTATTAACCAATTTAGTTTGGGGTTAAGGTTCCTCACCTTAGCTTGCTAATAGATATTTTTCCAAGCTTTAGAATCACCTTTATAATATTATTATACCACTAGCAAACCTAACAAAGTCGATAGAATTTAATTAGAATTAATTCAGAATTTAAAAACCATTCCGTCACGAGGGTCGATGCTAGGGTCGATGGGTCTATCGACCCTTCCTCCACGAACTTCCCGACGCCGAGGGTCGATGGTCGAAACACCTAGGGTCGGATGGTCTATCGACCCTCGGGTGTGACCCTCGGTGCACTCGGTCCAATTTCCATTTTTAATTCATTCTTCGTGCTTGGGGTCCTATGACTTGCTTCCTACATTCACCCAACACTCATTCCATGGTCTAGAACCATGTGTAAACCATCTAAAAGTTTTGGTGCATCCTCCTATGGTTTTCCATGAAAACCAACCAGGATGGATGGTTTGAGTTTCTCCGAAATCCTACACTCAACCATATCTAACCTAAGGTCCGAGAAACTCATGGAATTAGTATCCAACCGAGAAGATTACTTTTCTGCAATTTCTTCTCCTTTTGCTAAGCCTTCTTCCCAGCCTCCTTTCTTCCTCTTTTCCTTCTTCTCTCTTTCTCTCAATTCAATTAGGGTTGTGAAAGGAGTGAAAGTGGCAGGACGATCCTTTAAATAGGCGGGAATGTCCTATAATAATCCCATTGGGATATGGAAAGAATCCCAACCGAAAATTAGGAAATTTCCTGATTTCGGTTTCGTCGAAACCGAGGGTCGATGGGAGGGTCGATGATCCCGTCGACCCTAGGGTCTTAAGCTGTCCGACCCTCCCTTCAAAAGCGAGGGTCGACTTTCGTTTTGGGAGGTCCGACCGCTTCCGGGTGTGCGACCCTCCCTAGAATTAAGTGTTTTTGGGTCGATTTCGTACCTGGGATCTCGATCTCCATCACGCCCTTGGTCCACTTGACTCGACCATGATGGGTAAACCTGGTTCAAGGTGGTAAGACCGGGTTAAATTGACACAGGTTTTACAGGAAATCCCCCAAGATTGTTTGAGCCTCTTCAACACGTCGTTCCATTAAACTGCCAGTAAGAGTTGGAACATATCCCAAAGAGTTGAGGGTGACCATGAAATTCCTAGTCGTCATCGTCCCCTCATCCCATAATGTCATTTTGGGTTGCCCAGATATCAACGCACTGAGGTCGGCTCCTTCTACTTATCATTTAGTGCTCAAGTTCCCAACAACCTGAGGAGCTAGGGAGTGTCATGCGGATCAACTCATATCGAGGAAGGGCTACTCGACAGAGTTACAAGAACACAAAAGGCCCGCCCAGGCCATGCCAATTCAAATTGACGATTGGAGAGATGACCCAAGGCAGCAGCGTGGTACTCCAGCCCAAGATCTCATGCAGATTGTTTTGGCCGAGGACCAACCGAGAAAAGGTCCAAATTGGCTCCTCACTCGCAGGCGTGTGGAAGGAAGAACACGTCAATATTTTGAAGACAAATGCCAACGTCTTTGCATGGTCAATGACAGACATGCCCGGCATCCAAAAGGAGGTAATTGAACATCATCTCAACATCAACTCCCCGCATAAGCTAGTCCGATAGAAGAAGAAGACCTTCGCCCCTACCCAGCAGGTCATTATAGATGAGGAGGTTAAGAAACTTCTCGATGCCGGCTTTGTACAAGAAATCATTTACCCCAAATGGGTATCCAACGTAGTCATGGTTCCCAAATCCGGCGGAAGGTGGAGGATCTGTATAGATTTCTCATACCTAAATAAGGCATTCCCCAAAGATAGCTTCCCCTTACCACGGATTGATTAACTCATCGACAATATTGCTGGAAATGAACAATTGAGCTTCATGAACACCTACTCAGGCTATAACTAAATCGAAATGCATTTGGCCGACTTTGAGAAAACTTCTTTTGTCACCAGCTGAGGACTCTTCTGCTATGATGTCATGCCCTTTGGGCTAAAGAATGCCAGCACTACATATCAGCGTCTAGTAAAAAAAAACTTTGAAGAGCAGATTGGTAGGAACATGGAGTGTATGTCGATGATATGTTAGTCAAGAGTCTGGTGGGAAATAAGCATGTCGATGACGTCGGCGAAGCATTTGGCATCCGTAGGAAATATCAAATGCAACTCAACCTACCAAGTGTGCCTTTGGCATCACATCAGGTAAGTTTTTAGGATTCATGGTCTCCAATAGAGACATTGAGGTGAATCCAACCAAAATCACTGCCATCCTTGACATGCTAACCCTTGTTAAACCCAAGTAAGTCCCAAAATTGACCATATGTATTGTTGCACTAAACTGATTCTTGTCTCAATCGATCGATAAGTACATCCCCTTTTTCAAGATCTTAAAGGCAACAAGAGCTTTAATGTCACACCCCAATTCTGGTCGAACAAGAAGTGTGAATGAACAGTCAATTAACCAATGGCTCAATCCAGGATCACATGGGACCGTGCCAACAGTCAAACTAATACATCAAACCACAATTAGAGTTAATAATAAATAACGAAAATTAGTATTAATAATGAACTGAGCGTCTACAATGATAAATATTAATTATCCAATTATCTCCAAAATCAAAACATAAACTATTAAATTATCATTACAAGTCTTATAACTCAACTTCAAAATAAAATCCTTAAGAGTAAACGCAATAAAAGCACTCGCATGATGAGTCATGCTCGTTTTCAATAGCTTGTGTATCTATAGCAGCCATGTGTCCAAAGGATGGCGCATTAACATAGTTTTTTATTGTCATATGTGCATTATCAACTAAAATGAAAATGATATCGTGGGGTGAGCTCATAACTTAGCTCAGTGAGAAAAAAATAATAATGCAGTAAGCAATATGCATGATCTGGCATTCAATACTTTGGTCTGGTTTAAGTTTACAATGTACTATGGTAAAGTTAGGCTTCGTATAGCACAACTAATCCTAACTTCTATATACGAGAGTGTGAGCACACCCACTGGTCAGGCACCCACCAAAATTGATGTCGCCCCACAATACTCACTACAAGATAGAGATAGAGCTAGAGCCTAACAGATCACATACCACCAGCACCCCCTGATACTCTACCCCATACCAGTACGTATCCCCCTACTGGCGAGGGCTTACAAACTGGATTCGTTACTAACCAATCTTAGATGTCATAATAAGTGTACCTATGGTCATACCCCAGCATCCTTCAATACGTAACAGAGATAGAGCTAGAGTTCAACAGTAAGACTATGGCCAATACCGCTAGCACCCCCTGATACCCTGCTACGTACTAAGCACTCTAAGGTAACGGCGATATGACGATGTCAGTGTGATGAATGGCTTGAGGCTATCACCTCTCCCCATTCAACGCACCAACCATACACAAATACATGTCTGTCTTAATCATCAGCAGCATAAAGGAACAATAATAGAATATGCATGAACAGTTATAGCAAATAGTGGATGACATGTTATATGCACAAACACAGCATACAACAACACGTAATAAGATATGGTAGTTTGCTATTAACCAATTAGTTTGGGTCTTGTCCCTCACCTGTTACGTGTTGTTGAATCTCTTCAAAACCTTGAAAATAGATTGAATTGAGTATAATTAAGTTAGGCTACATTATGTTGGAAAATCCAGAATTTAGACTGACTGTTCGGACTGGCAATTTAAGCTTTTTAAACATTTTCCAGTCGCATGTCTAGTCTAGCATTTGTCCAATCGGTCATCAATCCAGACACAGTCTGAGACACTTCCCGAGAGTATCCAGCCGTCTGTACGGTCTGACCTTTTGTCCAACCTGTCAACAGGATCGGACAACCTTTAGGCTGTCTTTCAGTTTGTCTTCCTATTGGGTCAATTCTTTGGCCCTCACTGGGATCCTTCCTAAACCGCTCTATGGCAATCAGTCATTAGGGCTTGGTTATTCATTGCAACCCTACTCTCTACGGTTTATAATTAGTTCATACTGGCAATCCTTTAGCAATTATCACACAGTCATGGTATTGGATTCAATCTACCCACACTGTGATTGTAAATCTCAAACTATAACACAACCTAACCTTCTATAGAGGTAAAGGGACTTAATGTTGGTTCCTCGATACAGTGGGCTGGAAATCGACAGTAACTCTCCTCTGCAGAGCTTCCTTCTTCTTTAAGCCTTCTTCTCAGCTCTCTCTGTCTCAATCCTAGGGTTTATGATTGTCCAAAAGAGTGAGAATAAGTGGAGAAATGTTACTTATATAGAGGGTAACCTTCTATCAGAGTCCTCTCCGAATTAAGAGAGTAATCCCACTCAAACTAGGAAACTTTCCTAAGTTTGGAGTGGTTTCTGGGCTTGACCGGTTGACTGTCTAGTTACTTAGTACGCAGACCGGACAAACAAGTTTGTCCGACTGGACAACCTATCTATAGACAGTTTCCATACTTGGCTTTATTGTTTCGTTATCCTGTTGGTTCGCTCGACCTGGTTATGATGGGAAGACCTGTTATGATACAGTTAATCAGGTTAGACTGGGTTAGTGGAGTGTGGGTCTTACAACTCCTCCCTAAAAGAAATTTTGTCCTCAAAATTTGTACGTACCTTCCTAGTTTAATATGTGAGAATATTGTTTCTGCATCGTATTTTCCTCTTCCCAGGTGATCTCTTCTACATCTTGGTTTCTCCAAGTTACCTTGACATAGTAAATGTCACGGTTCAGAAAATATTGTACCTTCTGACTTATGATTTTGATTGGTACGACTCGAACATCAGTTCCTTTGTGAAGTCAAGAGGATCTACCATCAATATGTGAGATGGGTCTCTGATGTACTTCTTCAACAATGAGACGTAAAATACGTTATGTACACTAGATATAGACGGAGGTAGTGCAAGCTAATATGCCACCTTACCACATCTTGCCAGAATTTCATATGGTCTCACATATCTAGGACATAGTTTGCCCTTCTTATCGAACCTCTTTAGACCGCGCATAGGCGATATCTTCAAGAACACTTTATCACCTATAGTGAACTCGAGGTTTCAGAGTCTGTTATCTGCATAACTCTTATGCCGATCTTGAGCTGTCTTTACCCTTTCTTTAATCATATCCATCACATTGCACGTTTCCTCAACGAATTTTGGCCCTATAATTCTTCGTTCCCCGACCTCGTTCCAAAATAAAGGGGTTCGACACTTCTTACTGTACAATGCCTCATAGGGTGACATTTATATGGTAGCCTGATAGCTGTTGCTGTAAGCGAACTCTATCAGTGATAACTTTTCATCCCACACTCCTTTGAAATCAATAGCACAGGCTCGAAGCATATCTTATAGTATTTCAATGGTTCTCTTTGACTGTCTATTCGTCTGAGGATGAAAGGCTATACTAAACTTCAACTTCGTTCTCATAGCTGTCTGTAGTCCCTGCCAAAACTCTGAAGTAAAGCGAGGATCTCTGTTTGATACTATGCTCTCGGGTACACCGTAAAGTCTAACTATATTGTTTACATATAATTTTTCCAGTTGATCCATAGTATACTGAGGTCGAATAGCAATGAATCGAGCCGTCTTCATAAGGTGATCTACAATTACCCAAACTACGTCAATAAATCTAGGAGTCAATGGCAATCCAGTAACGAAGTCATAGTAATGCAGTCCCATTTCCACGCTGGTTCAGGTAATGGCTATAGTAACCCTACGGGTCTTTGCCTTTTGGCCTTTACTTACTGGCAATTCAAATACTTAAACACATATCTGGCCACATCTGCCTTCATTCCTCTCCACTAGTACAATCTCTTTAAGTCATGATACATCTTAGTGCTTCTAAGATGCACTGAATACAGAGTGGAATGGACTTCCATCATTATTCTATCTCTAAGTTATGAGTTTTCACTTTTAGGTATACACAATCGTCCTCTGTATCTCAATACCTTATCTGCATCCAAGGTAAAGTCAAGGTTTGGCTTACCCTTCTCCAAATCTTCTGGCACTGTTCTCAGACATGGGTATTGTAGAATTATGGCTTTCACTTTGTCCATTGCGTCTGGTGTAAGAACCGTGTTCTAAAAACCGGGTCTAACCCGTGGTTTTATATGGTGACAGGTGTTCCAATCATAACCGGACCGGAAGGCGAAGTCGGGTGACGAACCATGCAAATTTCAGGTATGAGAACCACTCAAAATTGGTAAAAATCTCATACCGGTCTGACTATACCGGTCAGAGTTAGTCAGACCGGTATGGTATACCAGTCTGACTATACCAGTCTGAGTCAGTCAGACCGGTATGTGCGACCTGTATGCTTCATTTCTGTGGGAGACGGACTTCAGTGGGTCCCTCACTCCGAATGGAAACTTGGAAAGTTTTCAATCGTGGAAAACCTTCCCAAGAACTGCTTTCCTCTATTAATAGAGATTATG
>CM053275.1:39018412-39138412 GCA_028583415.1 Protea cynaroides
ACACTCCATTAATCATTCTCAAACCCTAGCCGTCTGGAGGAGAGTTGAGAAGGAGCAAGGAGGAAGAGACTGCCAGGAAGGAGATTTTTGTTGGATGAGCTCGCCGCCAATCGACGAACACCGCCGGTAAGTGCTCTATACTATTATTAATACTAGGATGGCGGATCGGAGCCGCGAAGCGGTGTGGCAATCCAAAACCTTAGATCTTTCAATGGACCTAGTCTTCTTCAGATCTGATCTGGTTTGATATGGCGTTCTAGCCAAAATTAGAAGGCCATTAGGATACTTGGACCTTAGAGTGGGTTAGGAGAAACCCTAGAAACCTAGCTGATAATCGACAAAGAAGGGAGATCCAAGACCTTGCTCTCGGATCCAAACCACGGACTATACCGGTTGGACGCAAGGTCTAGCGGTATGGGCCTGCGGTATATACCGCAGGCACATACCGGTCTCACTGACTATGACCAGTATGAACTGCAACCGGTATATACCGGTGGCACCATACCGGTTTCACTTCCCTGAGACCGGTATCGTGACTGGTATGCTCTCTGAACCTGTTTTGCTTGCTGGACATGGTGCTGACCACCTGTAACCTTAATAAATGAATTCTAACCTATGAATATGATTGTGTAGGACCTGTAGACAGTGTGAGTAAGCCCTGTGACGTAGAGCGGGATTGTTATCACGCGTCAGGTAAGGGACAAGACCCCAAACTCTAATTAACTAATTAAACAGAAAACCTTTGTGATTAAATTGTAAATGAATTCATTGCTTGATGTCTGTGCATTTCACATGCCATGTAGTTGCTTCTTTTATTACTGTTATCTGTTCATGCATTTCATATGCTAGGATTGTTGGATGTTAGGCATGTGTATGCTTTTAGTTAGTGTGTGGAATGTGAAGGGGAGTGGAGCCCTTGATATATCCATAGCTAACTCTTTTTCGTATCGCCATCTACCTTAGCAGACTTGGTACGAATATGGTATCAGGGGGAGGACGTGGGATTGTGGTTCCTCCTGCCCGCCAAACTCGAGCCCTATCTCTATGTCGTAGGGAGCCGTGCTGGGGTAAGGCCATAGATACTGTATTGACATATAGGACTGGCTAGAAACAAAATCCATTTGCAAGCCCTTGCCAATAGGGGTTTAGGTATTGGTACGGTGTAGGGTATCAGGGGGAGGACATAGTAGTGTGGATTGTTTCCTGACCGCCAGACTCTAGCTCTATCTCTATACCGGAGTGAGTGATGTAGGGCAACAGCAGTAGTGTGGATTGTTACCTGACTGTTGGGTGTGCTCACACTCTCGTGCATGGAGGTGCAGAGGCTACCAAACCTTACCATAGCATTTTGCAAGTTATACCTGACCCAAATTGTAATGTTATCTTATGCATTTTGTATGTTGCATCGGTTTTGTACTTACTCAGCTAAGTTGTGAGGTCACCCGAATATATTCGATTTCTTTTTAGATCTTGATGCAGGATACTGAGTGGAAGACTTCATGTCTGCTCCAGCTTACAGCACGGTGGCGGCTTTGGAATCACGGACTGTAGAGGACGAGCATGATGCGTCATGCGAGTGCTCGTTCTGTGTATTCTATCAGTGATGGTTATTTTCTTTTGATACTTTGTAATAACTATTATTTTAATTTTATGGATGATGAAATAAGTTGAATAATTATTTTAAATTACAACATAGATCTTAGTTAATTTATTTTTATTTCCTTGCTATGTATTAATCTCTGATTATGTTAGACTGCTTGGAAATGATTGATTGACACGGTCTATTGAGATCCTGGTGTGAACCGTGGTTTAGAGCCGGTCCACTCACACTTCTGGTTCAATCGAAATTGGGGTGTGACAACTTGGTATCAGAGCATAGGCTCTGTCCAGCTAATCATTCTGCATCTAACTGTGTCCAATGAGCTGAGTTAGGAAAATTAAAAACTTTAATAAGAACACACCATAAGCCTGCTTGATGCTTGAGACTTAAGAAAGATGCATAATATACTATTAATGAAAGAACAATTATAAGCACTGAAGTATTAAGAGAAACAAATAACTATTTCATAATTTTTAAGTACAGTGAACAACAGAGTACAGTCCACAAGTCGAACAGTTACTATAGTAACAAAATAAATCACATGTAAATAAAATAAAAACTACTTCTGACTATGGTGGTGTAGTGGGCCTGGATGGTACCAGGTCCGCAATATCATAGTCTCGCTCGTACACCTCTCTGAGCCAATGAACCTGGTCCTGCATAACCCGTATGCTACGAGCTAGACGCCCCAACTCTTGACCCATCTCTCGCTGAGAATCCATGAGCCCTCTCTGGGTATCTAGAATGCCTCTCTGAGTATCTCTGATCTCCATGAGCATGCTCATCACTGGGTCCGAAGGGGGATGAGATGGTCCAGCAACTAGAGGAGGCCTAGAAGGACCTACAACTAGAGAATGCTGGGGTGCAGGTGCTGGGATGTCCTCCATGTGTGCACCCCCATCATCCCCCATCTCTACTGCCTCTGCTACTGCTACTGCTGCTACTGCAACGGCTGCATGATTCCTAGGTAAGAGAGGACGAGCCTGTAACTCCTCATCACTGAGCACTAAATCGTCCATCTGCATCTTATAGATGGCCTCGGCATCTATATCAGAACTCATAGTGACCTCCACAGCTACCTCTCCCTGCATATCCACACCCAGATGCTGCAACAATGTTGTGATCAACCTACCATATGGAAGATTTCCCGTCACATCAGGCATTGCTGCATAAATCATGACCCGAATAAGCAAGTAAGGCAAACAAATCCGGTGCCTGGTAGCCACACAGTAGGTGAGGTACTGGGTCAACTGGGATAACTCTCCATAATGCCCACTCTAGGGAACAATGTTATGCTGTTTGATCCGGCAGAATAGGCGAGGCTGAGGACGTAGGTTCGAAGCCAACATGACTCTACCTGGTAATAAAATCTGCTCTGCTATGGCTGCCCTCATGTCTTCAGAAAGATATCTTTTGGCTCTGGGTGGACAATAGATGAGTTCCCCGTCGTCAGGAATCTCCAGAAGTGCAGCTAGTTCGGTTGAGTTAAAAGAAATCATCACCCCTTTCACATAGCTGGTGATGCGAAGGTCCCTAGCATGGTCCCAGTCATCGAGATCCCCTTCTACCTCCAGGTTGGCATAGAACAGTTTTACCAAGCTGGGATGAGTAGTCTCTCTATACTGTATAAGGGGTAACCAACCCATTGCCCCAAAAGCCGCCTCAACGTCGAAGCGGTGCAGATGCTCCAGGTTCACAAAACGACCTACTTCGATACGTTTTGCTCAAAACCATTCAAGGCGTGAAGAGCCCGCCTTCGATCGAAAGTATCTCTCATCATACAGGATAGGTGGGGGATGCGGCCTATTCATACCAGGCATAAATGATCGTTTCCCCGCGCCACGACGCCTAGACATGTTGCAGCTGTTAAACCATGGGAAAAAAAACGAGACAGTTAGAGACATATTCAGAAAAAAATTTCGACAGTATAACAGTAGAAATGGTGAAAAATCCTCAAAGCACACCCAATATGAATGGAAGGACTTATTGTGATAGTACAATGCTAGCATAGGTCAAACAATTTCATCATAAAGCAAATAAATAGAGGCATATTAACAAAATTTTATCAAAAACATCGAAAAACCTAGAAACCTAGGTTAAAAGTCAAAATTCTGGGATTTTCTTTAAACCAACCGATAGAACTTCGAATTGGTTGAGGGGTTTTACACATTTAGACCCCTAAAACCTTTCTCAAGTGAAGAAAGAAGTTTTCTATGGTTAAAAACTTCCAAATCAAGAAAAACCCAGGTTTTGGTATAAAAGACGATGAAAAATTTTCTAAAAAGAGGGAAGAGAAGGATAAGCTTACCTGAGAGACGAGATTGGTACTCTAGGTTGAAGTAGAAACAATCTTAAGAGCACCGGATGCACTGTAGAGACTCAGAGACACAGAGAGGAATCGCCACCGGAGTAAACACTAAAGAGAGAAATGTGAAATGAGACAAAAATCACGATTTTAAAGACTTTTTAGTGATACTGGTCGCACTTCTGGGCTGGATTGTGCGATCAGTACCCCCTTGCGGTATGGTGCGACCGGTACCTACCGCAGGGTATACCGGTCTTACACAAGTGTGGTGTGTGCGACCGGTATTTCCTGCGGTATGGTGCAACCGGTATACATTGCCAGCCATACCGGTCTCACTCTAGGAGAGACCGGTACCACTACCGGAACCCCATGGAGGTTTGGGAATACAAAACCATTCTCAGAATTAGCCGAACTTTATTTCCAGACCTCACACCTGCATGATATGACCAGAATAAAGGATTGTACATAGAAAATTTTGAGAGATAGTTAAAAATTTGCTTATGTCCTTCCCTATTGATGTATACTTATGCTGCATATGCGTTGAGACTAAATGTTAGTTGGAATAATTCTCTAATTTGTCTCATGTGTCTCAATGTATTCAGATATCGTACAGGGAATTAAATTGCTTCAATGGTGAAAGGAAATGGACGTAGAGTTCATCGCAGACGCTGTCACTCAAGGGCGCCTACCATGGACAGGAGTTCAAGTACAGAAAACTCAGAAGAGAATGAAGAGAGAGTAGGTGGGGAAGAACTTAACCCCCTAAATGAAACTGAAAATCTGATGAAGGTCAATGAAGAATCGCCGTCACAGGGGCAACCATCTACAAGCTCCGAAACAATGATGGCTAATTTGGTTACTAATACGGAGGCACAACAGAAATTTTTTTTTGATGAGATGTTGAAAATGTTTAGGCCACCTGGGCCTGGGTCGGCACCTGCAAACATGCCATCCACAAATGCTGAGAATGTCCATGCAGCACCAGTGGGGGTTAGCACAGTTACTGAAGGACCACCACAACAGGACCAACCCAACACAGTTCCCCACCCGGTTACAGGGACGCCATTTCCTAACCAAGATCAGGGAGGATATCAGGGACCGTGTTAGGGTGCATACTATGGGGGGTATCAGGGAGGAAATCAGAGTGGCTACTCCTATCAGCCACAATGGTACGGATAGGCACCATATGGACAGGTCCCTTATGCACAGGGTAGTCTTTCCAGAGCGATGGATGGATTTTTAAAGCTCAAACCACCATCTTTTACAGGGAAGACAGGGAAAACACTGTGGCCAGCGCAGTGGATAGCTGAAATGGAGAAAAATTTTCAGCTACTGGAGTGCCAGGATGGGGAGAAAGTAGTATATGCCACCCACATGCTGAAAGAAGAAGCCAATGGGTGGTGGAGTTCAACTAGATCGTATCTGGAAACAAAGCACCAGATAATCACTTGGCACATCTTCAAGGAGGCTTTCTTCGAAAAATATTTTCCCAGGAGTTTCCGTGATCAAATGGAGAGGGAGTTCCTAAATTTGCAACAATCTCAGTTGACAGTAGAGGCATACCAACAAAGGTATGAGGAGTTATTCTTTTTCGCTCCAACCAATATGCAGGAGGAGGAAACAAACTATGGGTCTTCGGGGTGTAATCAGAGAGCATGTGCTGGGTCGAGGGTTGAATATATATAATGAAGCCGTACAGGTGGCTCGAGTCATCGAAGCAAGTCAGAGAGAAATATTCTTCGCACAAAATAGGGGTCTGAAGAGGCCAAATCCTGAGGTTTAAGGCGGGAGAAGCAATAGACCATACCGTCCATTCAGGCCACCAGCTAGCACAGTGCCTCCTAGACTAGCTCTTGTAGTGACACCACAAGCAGCGGGGCAGAACACTAGTATAAAATGTTACAATTGCCAACAGGTGGGACATTATACCAGAAACTACCCATAACTAAAGAGGGAGCAGCAGCAAGGCAAGGTTTATGCTGTTACTACAGAGGAGGCAGCCGCATCACCAGATGTAGTTACAGGTATGATTTTTTTTATACATACTCCTTAACTGCTTCATTAATTGTTTGTGCATTTGAAACTAAGGAGAGAATTTGAAAAAAAAAACCTCTGGTACAGTAAATATAGCAGGATTACCCGCCAGAGTCCTGTTTGACTCCGGGGCCACCCATTTCTTTGTGTCCGTGTCATTCGGTAAAGGACTAGATCAACCCATCAAGACTCTACAACCAAGTCTGTTAGTTCGGTCTCCCATGGGAATGGAGGTGGTATTAGAAGAATATTATGGTCCTTGCCCAGTGGTTATTGAAGGACGAGAGTTGGAAGCCAATCTAGTCCAGCTGGAGATGTCAGATTTCGATGTCATTCTGGGCATGGACTTGTTATCTAAACATTCAACAAACCTATTATGTGCTGAGAAGAAGTTGGTGTTCAAGGACAGTGAAGGGTCGGAGTTCAACTTTAAAGGGGCTAAGCTGCCTAGAAAGAGAAAGCTTATACTTTTAGCCCTAAAAGCAAAGAAGTGCTTAGAGAAAGGGGGAGTAGGATACCTCGTATCAGTGGTGGATGTGATCGCTGACTTTCCAAAAATAGAGGATATCAAAGTAGTACGAGAATTTCCTAATGTATTTCCAGAAGACCTACCCGGGTTGCCACTAGACAGAGCTACTGAGTTTGTGATAGACCTCCTACCAGGGGTAGCACCTGTGTCTAAAACACCCTACAGGATGGCTCCTACCGAGTTGAAAGAGTTAAAAACTCAGCTGCAAGAACTATTAGACAAGGGATTTATAAGGCCTAGTATCTCACCTTGGGGAGCACCTGTAAGATGGTAGCATACATTTTTGTATGGATTATCGAGAATTAAACAAGCTCACTATCAAGAACAGGTACCCACTACCAAGAATAGATGATCTGTTTGATCAATTACAAGGTTTGAGTGTATTCTCGAAGATTGACCTGAGGTCAGGGTATCATCAACTCAAGATTAAGGAGGCATACATCCCCAAGACAGCTTTCAGGATGCGGTATGGACACTATGAGTTCCTTGTGATGTCCTTTGGGTTGACTAACGCACCTGCATCATTTATGGAGCTAATGAAATGAGTATTCCATGACATGTTGGATACATCGGTTATCGTGTTCATCGATGATATTTTAGTATACTCCAAGGACCAGGAAACACATGCAGTGCATCTAAGAGCAGCATTACAAAGACTGAGGAGAGAGAAGCTTTATGCAAAATTCAAGAAATATGAATTCTGGTTATATGAAGTGGCCTTCCTTGGTCACCTGGTGTCTGCTGAAGGAATGAAGGTAGATTCCAGTAAAATTTCCGCCATAGTAGGATGGGAGGCACCGAAGACAGTTGCTGAAATTCATAGTTTCCTGGGCTTAGCTGGATACTACAGAAGGTTTGTAGAGGATTATTCCAAGATTGCTGTCCACTCACCAGATTAACCAAAAAGGGGGAGAAGTTCACATGGATCGATGAATGTGAGAAATGTTTCCAGACGCTGAAGTCAAGACTGGTATCAGCACCTATATTGACCATTCCAGCTATAGACCATCCATTCACACTATATACAAATGCTTCAGGTTTGGGACTAGATTGTGTGCTGATGCAAGGAGAACAGGTGATAGCGTATGCCTCAAGACAGCTGAAGGAGCATGAGGAGAACTACCCTACACATGACCTAGAATTGGTAGCGTTCATTCATGCCATCAAGACTTGGAGGCATTACCTGTATGGTGAGAAAATTCAGATTAAGTCTGATTACAAAAGCCTGACGTATCTTTTCACCCAAAAAGACCTGAACATGAGGCAGAGGAGGTGGTTAGAATTACTCAAGGACTACGATCGAAAAATTCAGTTCACCTTGGTAAAGCTAACATTGTAGCTGATGCCTGGCGGGGAAATGGGCATCGAATCCCGAGGGGGCCAAGTACAAATAGCAGCATTGTGTGTTGCCATTTCCGCTCATCGGAGGATGAAGAACAGCTCTTAATAAAATCAGCGGATGATCCTATTGAGCAAGGGTTGATACACCGTTTACCCTTATGTTTGCAAGATCGTAAGATTTTGCTCGACCAAGGAAGAAATAAAAGTACGGTTCAGGGACCCATACCCCAGTCTGGCAAGGAGATTTGGAAAAGGGCTCGAGCCAACCACCGATTTCACCTTTGGATCGAATACAAAGGTACTCAAATATCATGGGCGCTTATGTGTATCCGAAAATGAAGATCTGAAAATCAAAAATCGAATCATGTTGGAAGCTCAATTACTCTCATATTTTCTCATTTTTCTATTAGCACATCCTGGGAGCACCAAGATGTACCATCACCTAAAGAGATATACTGGTGGAGGGGTATGAAAGCAGACGTGGCCCGATATGTGTTTCAATGTTTAAACTGCCAACAAGTCAAAGTAGAAAGACAGAGGCCCATAGGATTATTGCAACCGTTACCTGAGCCGGCATGAAAATGGGATTATATTACCATGGATTTTGTCACTGGTCTACCTATGACTCCAAGGTCAGCGAATCTTTGTCGGGTTAGTTGTAGATCGCCTTACCAAGACCGCCCAGTCCGTATCCAAACAGCAATACACCATGGACAAGTTGGCAAGATTGTATGTGGACAATATAGTCTGACTGCACGGTGTCCAAGAGAGCATAGTATCTGATAGAGATCCACACTTCACATCGAAGTTCTAGGAGGGGCTACAGAAGGCAATGGGGATGAAACTAAAGTTCAGTACAACCTTCCACCCTCAAATGGATGGTCAGTCAGAGAGGACCATCCAGATCCTAGAAGATATGCTTCATGCATGTGCGATCGACTTTAAGGGGGCTTGGGATGAGAAGCTTTCCCTCATTGAGTTTGCCTACAAAAGCCGGGGCCCCCAGATGGCCCCCGCCCCCGCATGAGGCCTTGTATGGAAAGAAATGTCGGACACCATTATTATGGGACGAAGTTAGAGAAAGACAGTTTGTCGGACCAGAATTTATGGAAGAAATCAGCAAGGCAGTAGATCAAATCAAGAACCGAGTAAAGACAGCTCAGGTGCGTCAAAAGCACTATGCTGATAACAGGCGACGAGACCTTGAATTCATGGTTGGTGATAAAGTTTTCTTGAAGGTGTCACCAGTAAGAGGATTAAAGCGGTTGGGCAGAAAAGGAAAACTGTGTCCTAGATATGTGGGACCATATGAAATTCTGTCCCAATGCGGCAAATTGGCCTATCAACTTGCAATGCCACCAGCAATGTTTAGCATCCACAACGTCTTTCACGTGTCCTTACTAAAGAAGTACGTGAGAGACCCTTCACACATTCTTGTTGCAGACCCCCCAGATTTGACAGAAAACTTAACCTTCGAGGTGGTACCAATCCAGCTCATTAGTAAAAAGGTACAACAGCTTCGAAGGCGAGCTATCCACTATGTCTAGGTAGTTTGGAAAAGTCAAGACGTAGAAGAAATTACTTGGGGGGAGGAGGATGCCATACGACCACAATACCCTCATCTTTTTTACTCTGAAGGTACGTACAATTTCAGGGATGAAATTTCTTTTAAGGGAGGGAGAATTGTGAGACCTACATGCAAATTTTGAGGACGAAATTTCTTTTAAGGGTGGTAGAGTTGTAAGAACCGTGTTCTAAAAATCAGGTCTAACCCGTGGTTTTATATGGTGACAGGTGTTCCAATCATAACCGGACCGGAAGGCGAAGTCGGGTGACGAACCACGCAAATTTCAGGTATGAGAACCACTCAAAATTGGTAAAAATCTCATACCGGTCTGACTATACCGGTCTGAGTCAGTCAGACCGGTATGTGCGACTGGTATGCTTCGTTTCTGTGGGAGACGGACTCCAGCGGGTCCCTCACTCCAAATGGAAACTTAGAAAGTTTCCAATCATGGAAAACCTTCCCAAGAACGGCTTTCCTCTATTAATAAAGATTATGACACTCCATTAATCCTTCTTAAACCCTAGTCGTCTGGAGGAGAGTTGAGAAGGAGCAAGGAGGAAGAGACTGCCAGGAAGGAGATTTTTGTTGGAGGAGCTCGCCGCCAACTGACGAACACCGCCGGTAAGTGCTCTATACTATTAGTAATACTAGGATGGTGGATCGGAGCCACGAAGCGGCGCGGAAAACCTTAGATCTTTCAATGGACCTAGTCTTCTTCAGATCTGATCTGGTTTGATACAACGTTCTAGCCGAAATCAGAAGGCCATTAGGATACTTGGACCTTAGTGTGGGTTAGGAGAAACCCTAGAAACCTAGCCGATAACCGAAAAGGAAGGGAGATCTGAGACCTTGCTCTCGGATCCAAACCACGGACTATACCGGTTGGACGCAAGATCCAGCGGTATGGGCCTGCGGTATATACCGCAGGCACATACCGGTCTCACTGGCTAAGATCGGTATGTACCGCAACCGGTATATACCGGTGGCACCATACCGGTCTCACTTCCCTGAGACCAGTACCGCGATCGGTATGCTCTCTGAACCTGTTTTGCTTGCCGAACATGGTGCTGACCACCTGTAACCTTAATAAATGAATTCTAACCTATGAATATGATTGTGTAGGACTTGTAAACAGTGTGAGTAAGCCTTGTGACATAGAGCGGGATTGTTATCACGCGTCAGGTAAGGGACAAGACCCCAAACTCTAATTAACTAATTAAATAGTAAACCTTTGTGATTAAATTGTAAATGAATTCATTGCTTGATGTCTGTGCATTTCACATGCCATGTAGTTGCTTCTTTTATTACTGTTATCTGTTCATGCATTTCATATGCTAGGATTGTTGGATGTTAGACATGTATATGCTTTTAGTTAGTGTGTGGAATGTGAAGGGGAGTGAAGCCCTGGATATATCCACAGCTAACACCTTTTCGTATCACCATCTACCTTAGTAGACTTGGTATGAATAAGGTATTAGGGGGAGGAAGTGGGATTGTGGTTCCTCCTACCCGCTAGACTCGAGCCCTATCTCTATGTCGTAGGGAGCCGTGCTAGGGTAAGGCCATAGATACTGTATTGACATATAAGACTGGTTAGAAATGGAACCCATTTGCAAGCCCTTGCCAATAGGGGTTTAGGTATTGGTACAGTGTAGGGTATCAGGGGGAGGACGCGGTAGTGTGGATTGTTACCTGACCGCCAGACTCTAGCTCTATCTCTATACCAGAGTGAGTGATGTGGGGCAACAACAGTAGTGTAGATTGTTGTCTGACTGTTGTGTGCTCACACTCTCGTGCATGGAGGTGCGGAGGCCACCAAACCTTACCATAGCATTTTGCAAGTTATGCCTGACCCAAATTGTAATGTTATCTCATGCATTTTATATGTTGCATCGGTTTTGTACTTACTGAGCTAAGTTGTGAGCTTACCCGAATATATTCGATTTCTTTTCAGATCTTGATGCAGGATACTCAGTGGAAGACTTCATGTCTGCTCCAGCTTACAGCACGGTAGCTGCTTTGGAATCACAGATTGTAGAGGACGAGCATGATGCGTCATGTGAGTGCTCGTTCTGTGTATTATATCAGTGATGGTTACTTTCTTTTGATACTTTGTAGTAACTATTATTTTAATTTTATGGATGATGGAATAAGTTGAATAATTATTTTAAATTACAACATAGATCTCAGTTCATTTATTTTTATTCCGCTGCTATGTATTAATCTCTGATTATGTTAGACTGCTTGGGAATGATTGGTTGACACGGTCTATTGAGATCTTGGTGTGAACCGTGGTTTAGAGCCGGTTCACTCACACTTCTGGTTCAACCGGAATTGGGGTGTGACATCTGGTACGATCTTTAATGCCACAAACATAAGAAAAACCTTATGGATTAGTCCTTGCTCTATAGGGCCATCTGGAGACTCCAATACTTGTTGCACTCGTCCCGGTCAGAAGCCAACACCACGTAACACAAAGCGGCATTCGTACTAGGTCCTCTTTTAGGTTTTAGTATTCCCTTCCTACATAAAGCATTCGCTACTACTGTTACACCCCAAAATACCGGTCTAAAAATTTCTTTTGGAATACGATTGGATCAACACCTTAATTTGGATGTGATCCCACCAGGACCTCATAAGCGATGCACACACACACCAACCACTACCAACACAATGCCACAAACATAATTCAGAATAATAAATAGCGAAAGATAACTAAATAACCATGAGCACACTAATGATAAATAAAAGTAGTAATATCACTGTGTTACATCCTTTAAATGATGTTCGTCAACTAACTTCATAAACCAAAACCTTAAAGTAGCGTCGCCCTATAAACCATGGGTTATCTAAATATAATAAAATAATCTAAAGGACAGTAATAAAAGAAACTGTTCATTGTTCTAAAGTTCTCTTCAAGAAAACTATCCCTCAAAAACACACACATCACACTTGTAGTCCGTGTCGTATGCTTCGTCTTCATATGGTACTCCGCCTAGCTGGGCCAACTGAGAGATCGCAGGTGCGTTCAGATAATACACAACTATTGTACCTGCAACATCATTTAAAAGGAATGGCATACACGAGGGTCAGCTCTCCAACATGAGTTCAGTGAGAAACAGACAGGCAAGCAAACAAGTATACATGATCAGTTTATTACACACAACAATGCAATAGTCAGGTATCATGTAGGCTAGTATGCTATGGTAAGGCCTAGCTATACTTCCAAGAAGTTGACTACAACATCCATGCACGGGAGTGTGGGATACTCACCAGCCTACTCCAATAGCCCTGGTTCCCCCACACAACATCCCAATTAGAATGGTGATCGGGCAGCAAGTCCAACCAATGAGGCCTCCAACAAACACTGCTATCCCTTTCCCCTCATCACTCCACTCTACCAATACTTGACCCCCTATTGGCCAGGGTTGCATACAGGGGTAGTGCCACTAATCAAAACCTACATGTCATCCTATGCATCCCTTTCACCTATCTCAATAGGAATCCCAGACCATCTGTTTTGCCCCCCTAAGATGTTGTCATCCCGCTAAGGGTGAGTGACATACTCGTCAATAATTGCTTAACAAGTTGGGTTGGTGGCCCTTGATTGTTTCACCATAATCTAATAGATTTACAGTCACATACATTCACATGTCAATCATATATTATAATGCAAATGCATGCACAAAGCAGCCATTGGATGACATGTTATCACACAAGCATGTGGCATCGTAATCATATATTTAAACACTCTAAAATTCATTAAGGGTTCTGTTCCTCACCTGATATCCGGTAACTTTGGTTTTCCAAGCCTAGATAACCAGTGTTTCTAACGTGCTCTACACTTATATCAACTATGGGAACATGGATCACGATTTCTATATTATTTCTTACCAATTTATCGAAGTTTGGGACTAATTGGTTGGTGTCCCGGTCTCGACTGTGGTGTTCACTATATCTTTTGACATAGACCAAAACTTTCAACCAAGAGTCAGTCAATAAGTCGGTCGGTACAGTATTGATGGCCCCATCATCCAGTTAGCTCCAAAAAATTTTTGGGATTAGTCAATCACTACGCCAGTCCATACAGTATATAGTCCAGTGTATCGACCGCCCCTTTTCAATGGTCAATTTTTAGTCTACCTGATTAGAATTTTTCCCTATGAATTAGTCCATATCTTGCTAGCCTAATGTAGTCCAATGGTCGGATACCCCTTATGTCTATGTGCTATCCTAGAAAGCATGAAATCCAGTGTTTAATGTAGGCCATTCATTAAGAAGAGGTATCTTTAATACCAAGAACTATATTAATTCCATTATTGATGAAGGGTGAGTATTCATCACATCATATTTAAATCATTTGATGGAACATTGAGTTTTGCATTAGAATTTACAGAAGTTAAGGTTTTTACGGACGGTGGCTTGATCAATGCTAATCGATGGGGTACGTCGTCGGTGATTCTCCCAATACTAGTGATACAGAGCTTCACCTTCTTCCTCTCCTTCCTCCCTTCCTCTTGAGAACACGTCAAAACATTCTGAGATTAATACTTACTCAAAGGAGGTGAAAGGTAAGGTTTTTATTTTACTAAGGTTTTCTGGTTCGGGTAGAACTCTTAGTTTGAATGGGGAACTCCTAGGAGGTTGCCAAGTGGCAAGAGTTTGAACTAGAGATGGACTCCTTCCCTTTTACCACTCCACAGTAGTTAGGATGGGTGTGGGCACCTTCTAAATTCATCTATGGGTTCTAGGAATATCCTAAGTAGTCTCTTAAAATGAAACTAACTGCTAATCTTGAGAATAAGTCAGTTTTTGGTTTGGTCGGTCGATAGTACCGGTCCTTGTACTATCGGGATTCCCGACCGCCTAGTAGCGACCGACTCCCCTTTAAAACTACATATTGTATAATTAAAAAATCAATGGATTTTTAAGGGTACCTATCGCATTGGTCCTCAATTGGGCATTGTATCGGATTCATCTACGGTGGAAAACCCTATCACGAAAGAAAATCCGAGTTATGCCCGATTTTCTGGGTACGGATTTTACAACTACATTAGCCTTACCTAGATGGTATTGCATATCATAGTCGTCGTCCTTTAGAAATTCTAACCACCTTCTCTGTCTCATGTTCAACTCCTTCTGAGTGAAGAGATATGTGAGACTCTTATGGTCTGACTTGATCTGAAATTTCTCCCCATGCAGGTATTGTCTCCAACTTTTGATTGAATGAATCACTATAGCTAACTCCAAGTTATGTATAGGGTAATTCTTTTCATGTTCCTTTAGTTGCCTCGAGGCATAAACAATTACTTGCTCACCTTGCATCAAAACACATCCCAAACCCAATTTGGAGGCGTCTATGTATAGGATGAATGGTTCTCCTGGTACCAAAATGATCAAGATGGGTGTCGATATTAACTTCAATTTCAGATTCTGCAAACACTCCTCACACTTGTTAGCCCATACAAACTTTTTCCCTTTCTTGGTTAGCTTGGTAAGTTGAACTGTAATCCTAGAGTAGTCCTATATGTAACGTCTGTAGTAGCTTGTTAAACCCAAAAAACTTCGTATCTCTGCAACGTTCTAAGGTGCTTTAATTCCTTATGATAAAACTACGTGACCCAAGAAAGCCATTTTCTTTAGCCATAACTCACACTTTTTGAACATAGCATACAGTTTCTCCCTTTTCAGCCGTTGCAAGGCTGCTCTAAGATGTATACCATGAGTCTCCATGTTCTTGGAGTAGACTAATATATCGTCTATGAAGACTATGACTGAAGTGTCAAGCATATCATGAAACACCCGATTTGCAAGACCCACACTCTACTAACCTGGTCTTACCATGTCATATTAGGTCTTCCTATCATGGTCAGACCAAGCGGACCAAGTATGTGAAAGAACCACAAGGCTAGGTACGTAAATCGACCCAAAATCAGCAAATTAAAAGTGTGTGGTCGCATTCCTGAATAGGTATGGTCGACCACACCTAGGGAAAAATGAGACCACTAGAAAAACTACGTGTGGTCCATATTTGGGACATGTGGTCAACGGATTCTATGACCACAGGTGCGACCACACAATGGTATGACCGACTCTGAGTTTTGAAATTTTTTCAAAACTAAGGGATCTCTTTCCTAATTAGATTGAGACCTTATATGGAGAGTTTTTCTCTAGATTAAGGACATCCCATAGTCTCTCCTACTCTTTTAATACCCAAATTGAAAGAGAAAGAGAGAGGGAGAAAGAGAAAGAGATTTGAAGAGGAAGGCTAGGAAGGAGAGTTATAGAGAAGACTCTAGTTCTCTAACAAGCTTAAGGTATGGAACCATTCTCTATACTAGTAGAACGTCTAGAATAGGATCTTTCATTGTAATTGAGATATTGAATCAAAGTAGGATCTCAACTATGAGACCCATGGACAAAAACTCAAGAGAGATCCATGAAGAGTAGGTTAGGGTAAATAATTGTGTAAAATTATGAATTTAAGGCCATAGATTAATCATAGGAAGGACCCTAATGTTAAACCAAGGAATTGAATCATGAAGGGGTTGGACTGAGAGTGAAAGTCAACCAAAACTCGTGTGATCGTAGCTATGGTCGACCACATGAGGCTCACTTAACCTACCACATGTTCTCGGGAAGGTCCCAGAGAGGGTATGGTCGCATGTGTGGTCACACGATATGCGACCACAAGTATCGACCACATACCCTGTGGTCTCGAAAACTGAGACCACGGGTGCAGCCACACCTGCGACCACACAACTTTTGGAAGTCTGTTTGACTCTAGACTAGATTTTTTACTACTGTAATTAATGAACTTGAACCCTAACTTATAATCCAAAAATTTCTTAGGTTTTCAAGTAGTTCAAAAGTGATTTACAAAGCTTGAAGAGATTGAACATCGATAAAGGTAAGGGAACAATACCTAAATTAATTGGATAATAACAAACTATGTTTATTTTACCAATGCCATGAATGATTTCATGCTTTTATGCTTGTAATGTGCTTGTAATGTGCATCTCACATGTCATCCAATATTATTGCTAGTCCTGTTCATGCATATTTATTTTATTATTTCTCCCATGTTGATGGATGATATAGGAATACACGTGTTTATGAGTGTGGTTGGTGTGCTGTGTAGGGAAGGGTGTTTGATCCCTAAATCATGCTTCACATTGACATCATAGTATCACCATTACCTTAGCAGAACTATTATGTCGTAGGGCATCAAGGGAGGTGGTCTCAGACTGTATGGTCTTTGACTCTGTCGGGGGGCCTTAGCTTTATCTCTATGGACGTATTAAGGGATGCTGGGGTGAGACCTTGGATACATTGGATGGCATTAGGATTGGTTAGTTGCAAGCCCAGTTTGTAAGCCCTCGCCAATAGGGGCTTATGTGTTGGTATGGGTAGGGCATTAGGAAAAGTGTTGGCGGTGTGTGATCTGGACACTTTAACTCTATCTCTATTCCATAGTGGATGCTTGTGGGTTGACAATGGTATTTGATCCATTGGGTAGATTCACACACTCGTGTATAGAGGTGCGGTGGCTGCCAAACCTTTCTATAGCACATTGCAAACTTAAAACCAGACTAAAGATATGAATTGAATGTATGCATATGTTTGCGCATTGTTTTGTTTGCTCACTGAGACGTGATGTGTTCTCACTCTTTCAATGTCGAATATTTTTAGTTATTGATGCAGGTCCTACTACTGAAGATTATGTGAACACATCGACGTATGGACACGTAGCGGCTATAGATGGAAAACTAATGGAGGAAGCGCATTATCCATCATGCTAGTGCAATCCATGTGTCTTTGATTAATTTAGTTATTTTTTATTATCGAAACATGTAATTGATTATTTTACTTTATGTCGTGAATCGTTTCAGGATAATTGGATTTGATTATTTATTATCACTGTTAGCTACTCAGTTCATAATTAGTAAATACTTCTACTATTGTTTATTTACTTTGATTATTATTGTGGAATATACTAATTTTAACCGGATTGGGTACGGCCTATACAAGATCCTGGTTTGAACCATTGGTTCTCATGGTGGTTCATCACACAACTGGTTAGTCTAGAATTGGGGTGTGACATGATTCATAAGCTCCATAAAGGATACCGGGGCATTGGTCAGCCCAAAAGACATAACTAGGAACTCATAGTGGTCGTACTTGGTCCTGAAATCTATCTTTGGAATATCACTGTCTATGATCTTTAGTTGATGGTATCTTGATGGCAAGTCGATCTTAGAAAACACCATGGCGCCTTGTAGCTAATCGAATAAGTCATCAATCCAAGGCAATGGTTATCGGTTCTTAATAGTGAGCTTGTTCAATTCTCGTTAATCTATGCACAACTAGACACTGCCATCCTTCTTCTTCACAAATAGCACTGGTGCTCCCCAAAGTGAGATACTCGATCGTATAAAACCCTTGTCCAACAACTCCTGTAGTTGAGTCTTCAATTCCTTCAATTCTATCAGAGCCATTAGGTAGGGTGCGTTAGACACTGGTGCCGATCCTGGTAGAAGGTGGCAACCCAAGTAGGTTTTGTAGAAACACATCTGGTTTTCAGGAAACCATAGAGGAGCCAGCTATCTAGATGGATTATATATGGTCTAGACCAAAATGACTATTGAATGAATGTAGGAGCAGCCATAGACCCCAAACACGAAGAATGGATTAAGTGGAAATTGACAGTGCACCAAGGTGCACGGGGTCAATACCATCCGACCTAGGTGTTCCCATCGACCCTCGGATTGGGAAGTCGAATCGGAGGGTCGATAGACCCATCGACCCTAGCATCGACCCCGGTTGATAGAATGGTTTTTAAATTCTAAATTAATTCTAATTAAATTCATCGACTTTGTTAGGTTTGCTAGCAATATAATAACATTATAAAGGTGATTTTAAAGCTTGGAAAAGTATCTATTAGAAGCTAAGGTGAGGAACCTTAACCCCAAACTAAATTGGTTAATAACAAACTGTTTTTTCTTTTCTTGAGTCCTATGCCATGTTTGATTCTATGCGAATATGATTGTAATGTGCATACACATGCCATCCAATATTTCTATTACTTGTTCATGCATATTTACTTTATTGTTTATAACATGATGATGATGATGATGATAGGAATAGGCATGTGCTTGTATGTGTGTGGTTGATGTGCTTGATGCGAGCGAGTATCGGGGAGGTGTGATGAGAACGTCAATAAGCGTTAACCTTTGGCGGGTCTCAGACTTTAGCTCTATATCTAACTCAAGTCTTGTGCATTGGCATCGTCGACGCCATTACCTTAGCAGAACTATTATGTCGTAGAGTATCGGGAGGTGGTCTCGGTCCTGTAGTCTCGACTCTACCGGGGCCTTAGCTCATCTCTATGGGCATTCGAGGGATCGGGGTGAGGCCTTGGATACATTGTTTGGCATTAGGATTTGTTAGTACGAGCCCGTTGCAAGCCCTCGCTAACGGGGGCTTACGTGTTGGTATAGCATTATATAGCAATAAACGTTAACCTTGTTGTATAATGTTATGGTAGGGTGGATGGGGACGACGATAAACGTTAACCTCGGGCGGACTTCCACACCACTGTATAGAGGCGGTATCAATAAACGTTAACCTTGATCACCCAACCTCTATTGCACATTGCAAACTATAAACCAAGACCAAAGATATGAATTGACTTTTGCATGCATATGTATTGTTGCATTATTTTGGCTACTCATTGAGCCGTGTTTGTGCTCACCCCTCGACGTCGAATATTTTTAGTTGATGATGCGGGATATCTTGAAGATTATATGAACCGTCGTATGGGCTGTAGCAGCTATGGAAGTTGGAGTGAAGGCGATACACACGACTCCTCTTGCGAGTGCAACTCGTGTGTATTCGATTAGATATTTTTTGTAGGATTCTTTATTGGATTTATAAGACATGTATTTGGTATTTAAATATTTATTTTCGGTTAATCAGAAAAAATTTTTTTTTTTTTTTGGTAATATTTTTGTTTTTTTTTTTAATTTTATTTATATATTTTTTTTTTTTTTTTTTTTTTTAAAAAATAATATTGGTGTGTTTTTTTATATTTGGGGTAGGGGGGTAAAAGGATATTGGTGGGAAGTTGTGTGTGTGGTTGTTTTTAAAAAAATTAAAAAGAGGGGGAGAAGGGGGGGGACACTCGCACTACTTCAATGTCTTCCATCCGTGGAGCTTCTTCGATAACATCCACCATGGACACAAGATAGCTGATTCCACCCTTCTCAAGACACCTCTTTTCCTTGAGCACAAAAAATATGAGTTTTGCCGAATATTGGGCCAACCAGTCTATCCCCAAGATAACATCAAAGTTTGCCATTTCGAGTTAAACTAGGTTTGCATCTAGATTATGTCCATCAATTTGAATCGGACACAATCCATAGCACTCATCTAACACCACCTTTAGTCGCAAAGGAGATCTTACTGTACAGTTTTTGTTCTAAATATCTGACGGATATGTCCAATCTCTTTCCAAAGGAGACCGACACAAAAAATGGGTGGCCTCGAGTCGAAGAGAACTCTAGCAGCTACATCAGCTATAATTATAATACTTATAGTTTTTACCTCGGGTTAGTGTACATGTTCACACAAGAGTACCTTAAATAAGGTTAGGTCATACCTGTAACTACATCAGGTGATGCGGCTGCGTCTTCAGAGGTCACCGCATATACTTTCCCCTGCTACAACTGCTTCTTTGGCTCGGGGCATGTCTTTGCATAGTGCCCCATTTGGTTGCAGTTGAAGCACTTTACATTTGCCATCTGACTACCTTCTTGTGCCCATTGTTTGTAATAGCCTTGGCTGGTCCTGATGTATTTTGTGGTCTGAATAGACGAAAGGGCCTCGAGTTTCCTCTATTCGAGGTATCATTGTTTGCCCTTTTTAGTCCACGGTTCTGAGCAAAGAAACTTTCCTTCTAACTGGACTCTAGAACAAGAGCGATCTATACTGCTTCATTGTTATCTTCTTTTTTAAACCCAGCTCGTGCTCTCGAATGCTGCCCTTAAGTCCCATGGTGAACCGCTAGGTCTTGGTAACTTCCTCTTGCATACTGGTAGGCGCAAAGAAAAATAGCTCTTCGTACATCTGTTGATACGTGTCCACTTTCATCTGCCCTTGATACAGACTTAAGATTTCTTTTTCCATCTAGTCTCTGAAGCTTCTGGGAAAATACTTATCAAAGAAGGCCTCTTTGAATATGGCCCAAGTCACATGTGCGTGCTTAGTCAGCAAATAGGTTCGAGTGGATCTCCACCACTGGTTTGCACCTTCTCTCAGCATGTAGGTGGCACACAACACCTTTTCTTCTTCAGATATGACCATTATCAGGAAGGTCTTCTCCATTTCGTGAATCTACTGTACTGGCCACAATGGATTTGATCCCTTGCCACTGAATGTCTGAGGTTTCATCTTCATAAACCATTCTACTAGCCTTGTTAGATCATTCTGTCTAGCGGCATAGTGAGCAAACCCCACCTAATAACCCCACCTTGATACACCATACCCCAGTGGTTGATATTGGTCTCCACCCTAATAACCCCACCTTGATACATGCCATGGTTCTGTCCTAGAGAGTTTAGTCCAGGGATCTATCGTTGGTGTTGTTGGGCTGAAGTATTGGCGTCACTACCCACTGGTGGGGTATTAGTTTGGCCTATAGGGGTAGTCGTGGTAATTGGCACATTGGTACCCAATGCGGCTCTCAGTTCTGTCAACATTTGGTGTTGTTCTTCCATTTAACGGGCTAGATTGTTCACTATTGTTGCCAAATCCATTGGGGGTCCAGGTAAGTTGTTCGGATTGGTCTGTACATTTGCCTCTTGATCTCTTCTTGTCTGGTTCCCATCATTCAGAGTCTATTCATCTAGATTTTTATTCTCATCCCTTGCCCCAGGTGGTGTAAGTGGTGGGGTAGGGTTATAGCCCCTTGTTAGTACCCCATTTTGCCACTTTTTGAATCCCACTCTTGGCATCCTTGCGAGGGAACGAGGGGTGTCGTTGTCATTTAGGTACATTAATGTTTATGTTACCATTAGAAATTAAAAAGGATTTGTTGATTTATAGGATAGGTAGGGTCATTGTGTAGGCTAAATAGGGTCATATTAACTTATCAATGTAGGTTTTCTTTTAATAATTATGATTAATAGACTTGAGTTTTTGTAATAAAAAAAAATTGATGACATGACAAGAAGTAACAAAAAATTATACAACATTTAAGAGGTGAAGGGAAGAGTGGTAGTGTGTACCTAACGTTCAGGTTTGAGAAATGGTTATTCTTGTAAAAGGAAGATTCTGTTGGAAACAAGAAAAACAAAATTCATTTAAGAAAGGAAAAGAAAGGTGCTAGCATTAAATGGGAGAGAGAAAGGAAAGACATAAAACATTAAATGAGATAGAGAGAGAGAGAGAGAGATGGACGTTCAAGAGGGAGGGGTTGGTTTCTCAAAACCGGTTTTTGAGGGTAAGGAGCAGTATGGAAGCTTTTCAGAGGGGGTGGCTCAAGCGGCATGGAGAGGAGATCAAAGGGTGGCGGATTCTGATTGCTACGTGGATCTCGAAGCTGGTTTAAGAATAGGGAGTGCAGACCAAGGGTGAGGAGTGCTTTTTCTTCTCCTTTTGGTTTGGGGGTTTTTTAAGAGAGAAGTGGAGAAGAATGGAAAGGGGAGGGATCGTGTTGGTTTGGATTGAGATAAGTGAGAAACATGAGGAGAGGGAAGCCACAGCTAGGATTCACAGAGGGCTGTAGGTTAAGGTCGTAAGAAAGAGAAGAAGTAGGGAAGAAGGTGAAAGAATTAAAGAGGAAGAAGAGCACGGAAAATGAGAGAAGACAGATTAGGCAGGGAAGAAAGAAGAAGAAGATCGAGAGAAGGAGTAGAGGTTTAAACCGGAAGAAAAGCAAGAAAAGCAAGCAAGAAGAAAGTGGGTAGCAGCAAGGAGTTGGCGAGAAGAAGAATAAGAAGAAGAGAGGGTTTCCGAAACAAAAAGGGAAGACAGCTAGAGAAAGGGCTTTCTGATTTCAGATTTGAGGCTTAGGAAAGCCTACAGGAGAAAACCAAAGAGGATTCAAGTAGCGTTATTTTGTTTTCTCACCATTTTAGATTTGAGATTTGACAATAGTTCATCTCCAGTCGAGTTCTTTGGTCTTTGTGATGCCTTTTCGATCTCCGGCAAGCAAAGACGAATGTCTATCATAAAATATCAGATTGGGGTTCGAATTCAAGCATCGATATGTATCGAGATCCATAAAGTTTCAAGCCCGATTTTTATAGGAAGAAGTTGCAGAAGCTATGGTTAGTGTTTGAGTCTCTTTGGGTACGTTTCTTTTGAGTTCCATTTCCTCTATTGCTTTATTTTTCACATATTCTTTAGATCTGCCTTCCGTTATTTCCAGTGTAGATAATTGGTGATTGTTTGTGTGTGTTAGTTTTGCTCATTGGGTTTCAGTTGATAGGATAAAGTTTATTCCTCATCTCAATACTTGTGGATTTAACTTTGTGGTGAATGTGATGGAGTCGGTCAGATCGAAATCTGATTCATGTTTATATCGTTTGATATTTTGAGTGTGATGTTCACATGCTTACAATGACTTCATTAATGTTTCATTTCTGATTCCTATGACTTGAAACTTCTACAATGAAATTTCTACTAGATCAGAATTTGCCCATTATGATTGAGTATCTGCATGGTTATTTGTCCTTATTTAGCTTGAGAAACCAGGATATTAAGTCCTTGTTTTTTTAGCAATAATTAATTCACTCTGGTTCGTTTTTGTTAGTTCATTTTTATTGTTTTGCTCTTTTGTACAGCATGAGGCTCTATTTGTTCTTGCTTCTATTATTTGATTTGCTTTGTTCTTGTTAGAATACAATCTCGACAAGTGTTCCATGACATGTGGTGTCTTTACAGAGCATGGTTCAGTTAGGGGGTCCCAACATTATTTCTTGCTTTTTTCTATTGTGGCTCCTTTTGTAGCTCGGGTTTGGGTTTTTTTTTGGATTTTGCTTAATTGAGGTTGGTTTGGGTTAGGCTTGTAATGTTTGGGTTGGTTTGGGTTAGGCTTGTAATGTTTGGGTTGGTTTGGGTCAGCCCAGACTTTGGTTTTTTCAAAAGTTTAGTTCAGTGGTTCTGGACTAGTTCAAGCCAGCCCAGGTTTGGGTATTTAGAATCTGTCCTTTTAGTTGGTTCTAGGCTGGTTCGGGCCAGCCCAGGTTCTGGTTTTAGAGTTTAGTTGATTCTGGTCTGGTTCGAGTTGGTATAGGTCTATGTCTAGGTCTTTAGAATCTGGTTTGGTTTACTTTAGATTAGGTTAGTTTGATTTGGCCCCGGTTTAGGCCTATAGGGCCTGGTTTTGTTTAGTTTGGGTTGGTTCAGTTTAGGCTAGAGTTGGGTTTATGTGAGCTGGTCTAGTTAGGTTTAGGGTGGTCTAAGTCTAGGCTGGTTTATCCTGGTCCAACCCATGTTGGCTTGACCCAAGCATAATTTGATCACATGTTTAGATTCATGATTAATTGGACCATATGCTTAATGCTTTGTCTTCGTCACATGTGTTTGAGTTACATGTTATTTTGTTAATTTTCCATACTTATTGTTTTATTATTTAGATTAATAGATGTATGTGTGGAATGCTCATATGCTAAACCTGATTTTGAATGCATGTTCCCCACCCCAAGTGATGTATCCCCATTTGAATATCCAATTTGTATTAGATGTATGTTAGGACGCACATGTTAGACCCGCATGCCACGAACCCGGTCTAACCTTACATTTCATGTCGTGACCAGTCTACACATCATGGTCGAGCCAAGTGTGTGAAGAAAACCAAGACCTAATATGAAATTTTACTCAAAAACATTCAAAATGATGGTAGGGTCACATGCCCAAACAGGCAGGGTCGACCCCCACCTCAAAAGAAGTCCAACCCATGACTTTTGGTTGGGGGGTCGCAGGGGTCTCGGATTGTCCGACCCCCCCATTGACCCCCTAACATCGACCCTAGGAAAACAGTAAAAAACAGCACGAACCAAAAATTAGGAAACTTTCCTAATTTCGAATGGGACCTTTCCTAAACTCAATGAGACTTATTTTGGGAGGTTTTCCTCTATAAATAGGACGTCCCTTAGCCTCTTTCACTCCTTTTAAAACTCTAATTGAAAGTGAGAGAAGGAGAAGAGAAGGAAAGTTGGAGAAGGAGACTAAAGAGAAGAATTCAGAGAAATCTCTAAATCTCAGCAAACCTAAGGTATGGGTATGCTTCCATTAGTGACTTAAGACCTTAGAATAGTTCATGAAGAGGGTATGATCTAGAAGAAACCCAAATCATCCATTTATGGGAGGATTTCAATGAAATCCATGGAGGAAATCATGGTAGGCAAAGTAAGAAAGAAACCTAGAGTTTTAAGCCATAGAACAAACATAGAATGGATTGTTGAAGTAAACTATAGGACCCAAACATGAAAGAATGGACTGTAGGATGAAATTCTCGACTCAAACCACGGGGGGTCGCACGTGGGGTCGATTGGGAATCGACCCTACCAGACCACATGATCGACCCCCAACATTCGAGAAGTCTAGGGATGCGGTGGTCGCACCCAGGATCGATGGAACATCCGAGCCTGGCATCGACCCTACCCCTGGGGGTCGCAGAAACCTGCAACCCTACCTGCGACCCACCCTACGACCCTCGCTTAACAGCAAGCCTAAAATTGTCGGAATAAATTCTAACTAAAATCTATCGACTTATTAGGTTTTTCTATTGATATAAAAGTGATTCTTAAAGCTTGAAAGAGGATTTACACTCAAGCAAAAGTGAGGGAACAAGACCTAAACTAATTGGCTAATAATAAACTGTTTTTATTTTCTTGAGTCCAATGCCATGATTGATTCTATGCGTGTATGCTTGTAATGTGCATTCAACATGTCATCCAATATTCCTTCTATTAATGTTCATGCATATTTAATTCTATTTTATTTATAACATGATGATGATGATGATGATGCTAGGAATAGGCATGTGAATGTATGTGTGTGGTTAGTGTGCTTGAGGCGAGTGGAGCATCAGGAGAGGACGTGACATTGTGGTTCAGCCTGATCACCAGACTCTAGGTTTATCTCTACTCAAGTCTTGTCCACTGACATCGTCGTATTGTCATTACCTTACCAGAACTATTACGTCGTAGGGTATCAAGGGAGGTGGTCTCGGACCGTGTAGTCTTCTACTCTATCGGGGGGCCTTAGCTCTATCTCTATGGACGTATTGAGGGATGCTGGGGTGAGGCCTTGGGTACACTGTTTGACATTAGGATTGGTTAGTTGTGAGCTTAGTTTGTAAGCCCTCGCCAGCAAGGGCTTACGTGTTGGTATGGGTAGAGTATCAGGGGAAGTGTGATGCAGTGTGGTCCTAAGCACTTTAGCTCTATCTCTATTCCATAGTGGGTGCATGTGGGATGACAATAAACGTTAACCTTTGGGCGGCTTCACACACTTGTGTATAGAGGTGAGGCGGCCACCGAACCTTTCTATAGCACATTGCAAACTTAAAAACCAGACCACAGATATGAATTGAATGCATGCTTATGTTTGTTGCATTGTTTTGTTTTCTCACTGAGCTTAAGTCAGAGAGCTGACCCTCGCACATGTAATTCTTTTTAGTTTCTGATATTGCAGGTGTTACGATTGAAGATTATGTCAACACGCCAACATATGAACATGTGACGTTTATGATGAGCAAGCTGTGGAGGACTATTATGATTCGTTAAGCGAGCGTTTCACTGTGGATACGCTTGATTTTAAATTTTCGTATTTGGATATTTGTAATATGTATTAAATTATGTTTTGGTTATTTGGAGATAAATAGAATAACAATTATTTATCATGAGTAGACCTCAGTTCATTATCTTTAAGCCTCCCGTTATTTACTTTATTACCTCTGATTAATGTGGAATGTGTTTTGGTTTAACAACGTGGGATAGCCTATACGAGACTCTGGTTGAACCGTTGGTTTATTGACGGTTCATCACACCATTCTGGTTGGTATAGAATTGGGGTGTAACAGCACATTTTTCACGATGTGATTATTTAGGGGACTCCAATGAGTCTGATACATTATGGGCCCATTTAGAATGAGTCCATCAACCTTAGGATTGGATCTTAGAGTGTGGGAATTTGTTGTATCAAATGTATATTAATGAAAAATGTGCGATAGGGTGGTCCGACGGACGGTTCACCTGGGTATCCCAAATGTGGGATGTGTATGAGATTTAATGTACTCCCGTATGTGGGGAGCTGAGGAGTTTGGCCTTTCCTGAGTGTTGCGTGTCCATGGCTCGTCAATCCATGGAAACTACGCTTGATCTGATTCTTGAGAGACAAAGGTCTCGACAGATACGTAAGCTGCGGGGGAGTTTGGTCGCTCCATGCTCGGTCAAATTGAGGTAAGTTCCATGTATTATGGGATTACCTTAGCAAGGGGGATTTCCTTGTGGAAGGGAATACCTCTACATTGAAATGGGTCTCACTATTGTGGGGACATCTCTAACCATCGCATGTGTTCCATGATTATGGAAGCATCCATCGCCTAGGATGCGTTCCAATATTTTGGGAGCGTCCCTCTTCTTGCACACACCTGGTACGTATACTCCCCCCGAACTACATTTGGCCTGATTCCTGTAGTACAGGGATACGTAGACGGTCTGGGATTTCCCCAGACCTTGGTCATATGTTGTATATCGTTTTTTCCTTTCTTTAGATGTATGATTATCGTTCATTAAATTCTTTAATTCATTGTATGATTATTTTCTTGTTTAATTCGTTTAATTTCAGCTTATGCCATGCATAGTTAGTAAAGAATTAGAGATCAAATTAGGATTTGCCCTTGTATCTTGTAGTTTAATTAGATAGCCCCAAGCGATAATAAATTGTAGGAAATGATAGGATTTAGGGAGACCGGTTCAACCGAAAGAGTTGGGTGCCTAACACCTTTCCAACTCTTAATTTGGCTCTTACCCGCATTTGGTGAGACGAGATAGCCATTCCATTACGTGAGTCATTAGAGTCCCTCCAAAGAGGGACAACATTTATAGGTCCTAAACTTATCTAGGTGGCGACTCTAGTTTTCTTACCCTCTACTAGCATGAGTGGATGGGATCTGAAGGTGAGAACTTTTCAAATCTCAATTTGAGCGTAATGAGGGTAGACAACTTTAACTACATATAAATTCAAATTTAAGAATGAGGATAATCAAATTTTCAAATAATTTCCCTATTCCTCACACCCCCTTCGACTGCCTCTATGGGTACGACCGGCCATTTCAGATTAACCACCATCGGAGTATCTGTGTAAGCAATATGTGAGGTAATCATATAATATATTGTAATTTACAAGGTTAGTCCCACATGGTGCGTGAAAATCCCAACAAAAAAGAGCAACGAAGCATTTACAAGACAAGGATTTGTTCAGTTGATCTTTATCGATTGCTTAATTAATCATAATTGACCTACCGGTCAACCTACCGGACATATTCGGACAAATTTTAAATTTTGTCAGGTCGGCTGTCCGATCTGGTCACCTGATCGATCGGTCATTGATTTGGACAACTTTCAAATGGTTCCCAAGGATGTTCGATCGATTGATCGGTCGATGGTCTGGTCGGCTTTATAAGTCTAATTGTCCGACCAGACAACCCAGATTTTGTTTCAAACCCATGAGTTGAGTCTTTTTCCTCATTTCTTCTCTTATTTTCTCTCTGAGCGGTGACTCAACTCGGTGCTGGTGAGTATCTACAGTTCATCCGAACACTTTTCGAGGTGCTTCTCTCCGGTTTTAGGCTTCCATTCCCTTTTCAGAGGTAAGTTCTCTATCCTTAAACTCTTCTTTGTGCATTTTCCTAGGGTTTTATTTTTCTTTGATTAAAATTTTCCCTAAGGTAGGAAATGTTGTTTGATTGCTTGTTATCACTTTTGGGGTCCCAACGGATGAATGACCTCAACCAATTTGGGTTTTTATTGGTTGGTTTTGTCACAACACCCAAAATGTCGAAATTATGCCCTAAAATTTAGGGTTTTTTTTTTCTCCAAAATTTCTATTTCTTGCATTTTGGTTGAAATTGGTTGAACTCGCCCACTAGGTTGTCATTGTAGGATGGTTTGGGACTCAAGTAAGTCCTCCTATCCATGTAATTGAGCGAAAATGAGGTTTTTGACCAATTTACGCCGTTATGGTCGAAATTCCCAAAAGTTTGACTAATTCATTTTTATTTGCTTTGATTCTTGCAGTTTCATTATGTCTCGACATAGAGCCACTGCCAAGAATGTAGCACCCCTTAGTTCTCAAGGTCCACCCCTACCTTTGAGAGGGTTTGATGCTTGCTGGTTCCGTTTGACAGAGGCACAGGCACAATACCTATGGTTTGAGGCCAAAAGTGTTGAGGTGGGATGCTTTGTAAACCTGCAAGAGTTAACCAGGTTTGATGTAGAGATAGCATTCGATACCTGGGTTGGCTGCTTGTGATCCAATATCTGGCATCCACCTGCCCAAACCTGGTGAAGTAGTTCTACTATAACCTAGAGTTGGAGGAAGACCCCAATGATTTTGGTCGTGGCAGGGAGCTCCACATCACCAGTTGGGTGAAGGGCATGAATATTTCTTTTAACACCCACCTGTTAGTTGATCTTTTGGGCATCTTAAATGCCAATGAGATTGTCTATTGCGCGCCCAAGGAGGTGTAAGTTTATGACTGAGGAACTGCGTCTCGAGGTGAGGCGCCAGGTTATGCAGCCTGGTCTTTGAGATTTAAAGGCGATTAACTTAGGTCACCTTTACCTTGTTTATTGCCACATGTAAGCACCCCATTTTTTCCATCCCAGCTGAACAAAGTCTTACTGGTGTGTAGACAACAAAGGAAGAGAGGTGAGTGAAAGTTTGGAATTATAGTTGCTACTTAGAGGCAGTTTTCAGTGGGTCCCATTGCAAGGTCACGGGTTATAATTTACATGGATGCATAGGTCATGGAATTACTTTCGAAAGGAGACTAGAATTGCTCAATTCTAATATCAGACGGAAAAGTTATGGCCATTTTAGTGAGATGATACTTACATGGGTGGTTTCATAAATTATCATAAATATTCCAAGGGCTTTTGTGCAAATTATTGTAAGTTTAATAATTTAAATTTAAAATCATCATATCTTGGCCGTCCTATGTCTGAATCTGGTGATTCAAGTGCCATTATTTCTCATTTTTGGTGCTCTACAAAGTGGACGTAAAGAATCTAGGGCAGAGGCCACCGGTGGGTCCCGTGCAATCTTTCATGCAGAATTATCGATAGAACTTTCATTCTTCATATCTTGGCCATCCTACGTCTGAATTAGGTGATTCAAGTGCGTTTATTCTTTATTTTCCATCCTCTTCAAAGTGGACGTGAAAAATCCAGGATAGAGGTCGTCGAAAGACCCCATGCAGAGTTACAAGCCAATATGCCTCATAAAATGACAGGAAGAGAGAGAAAAACCAAGCCAACCCAGTCAACCTCTAGCCCACCCGACCTAAGCTAGTCCGATCCGGCCCAGCTCAAATCAGCCTGGACCAAATCACTTAGGCAGTGTACACTCATATTGTATAGTATAATATATATTACATATATATTATATACTATTGTCTAATTGATTGTACATATTATATTATGATATTATATACATATATGTACACGTGAAAAAATAGATGCTGGTGGTGGCTATATTGGAAAGAGAAAGAGCTCAAGGATTTATTTTGAGAAAGAAATCAAATGAGGTGGCAGGATAGTAAGATTGTTCGGTGGGCTTTTAATAGAAAGAGAATAGTGAAGATATCGGACTTGGTTTCCAAAAGGTGACTTAGGTGTCGATTAAAGGAAGTAAAGAGAGAAGCAGGTGGCCGATTTAGAGATTAAGGTAAGAATTGAGAAGGGAAGGGGAGATAAGAAAAGAAAAAAATTTGGAAAGATTAAAAAATCGAGAGAGAAAGGAAGGATGAGGGAAAGAATTCGGGAGATGGTGAAAAAGATAGAGGGGGAGAAAAAAGGAGATTGGGGGGTGAATTGAGAAAAAAAAAGGAGAGAGAGAAAAGAGAAAAAAAGGAGAGAGCAGAAATAGAGATCGGGCAAAGGAGGGAGGAAGGGGGGAGATGAAAAGAATCTGCAGAACAGAAAGAGAGAGAGCATAGAAGATGAAGAAGAAGGAGGAGGAGAAGACGATCAGGTAAACTCTTACTTTTCCTCCTTGCTATTGTGTTATTATTTTTTTTATCAAGCTTCATCAATCCTTTGACACTTGCAACCTCATCGCCCTTGCTGTACACCTCGATCTATCAATACAAACCCTTTATCTCTTCCTCCACCTCCACAAAACCTGACAACTGTTATCACCACCTAGCCACCTTCATGAAAACCCCAGCCCTTTGCTACACCCTACATGAATCCAACCCACAATCCCCATGCATACCGCACTAACCTGCCCTCCTTGCTATCCCCAATACTTGTACCCAAACCTGATTTGCTCATCCCCAGCCATGTTGTAACCTTCACTCTATCATGCATGTATGTCCCTTTCAAGCCTAGCTACACCTGTAACCGAGCCTACCTAAACCCTTGATATTGTCCATAAGCCACAATCCCCATGCTACCACCTGGCCATCCCATCGATTTGCCCAATCCCAACCATTACCTACACTTGCTGTAGCCAAACCGATACACCACAACAGATCCTACTCATCTTTCAATACCTGACCATGAAAACCAACCTGCAACCATCTTCCTGCACTGCCCTCCATCATCCCTATTAGACCTTCAGTATCGATTAACCCCAACCATTATCCAACTAAACCCCAATCCACATCTATCAATACCCTGCACCATTACAAAGCCCCAACCGAACCCAAGATCTGCAATCAGCCATATAGGACCGTGCTGATAATCAAACCAATACATCAAATCACAATCAAAGTTAATAATAAATAGCAGAAATTGGTATTAATAATGAACTGAGCGTCTAAAGTGATAAATATTAATTATCTAATTATCTCCAAAATCAAAACATAAAATATTAGAATATCATTACAAGTCTTATAACTCAACTTTAAAATAAAATCCGTAAAAGTAAACGCAATAGAAGCACTCACATGACAAGTCATACTCGTTCTCCAAATCTTGTGTATCTATAGCCACCATGTATCCAAAGGATGATGCACTAACATAGTCTTCTACTGTCATACTTGCATCATCAACTAAAAAGAAAACAATATCATGGGGTGAGCTCACAACTTAGCTTAGTGAGTAGCAAAACAATGCAACAAGCAATATGCATGATGTGGCATTCAATACTTTGGTCTGATTTAAGTTTGCAATGTTCTATGGTAAAGTTAGGCTTCGTATAGCACAACTAATCCTAACTTCCATACACGAGAGTGTGAGCACACCCACCGGTCAGGCACCACCAAAATTGATGTCGCCCCACAATACTCACTACATGATAAAGATAGAGCTAGAGCCTAACGGATCACACACCACCAGCATCCCCCTTGATACTCTACCCCATACCAGTACCTATGCCCCTACTAGCAAGGGTTTGCAAACTGGGTTTGTCACTAACCAATCCTAGATGTCATAGCAAGTGTACCTATGGCCATACTCCAACATCCTTCAGTATGTAACAGAGATAGAGATAGAGTCCAACGGTAAGGTTATGGCCAACACCGCTAGCATCACCTGATACCCGACTACGTACTAAGCATGCTAAGGTAATGGCAGTACGACGATGTCAGTGTAATGAATGGCTTGAGGTTATCACCTCTCCCCACTCAACGCGCCAACCACACACAAACACATGCCTATCCTAATCATCATTAGCATAAAGGAACGATAATAGAACATGCATGAACAGTTATAGCAAATAGTGGATGACATGTTATATGCACAAACATAGAATACAACAACACGCAATAAGACTGGGTAGTTTGTTATTAACCAATTAGTTTGGGTCTTGTCCCTTACCTGTTGTTTAAAAGTCAAAATAAGTAAAAGTTTCCAAAGTTTTTAAAATGAAAATTCAGATTTTTAATTTTTGTTTTCGTGGGAAAACTTTTCAGTTTTGTTTTGAGTTGGTCAAGTAAGTAGGGAGTTTTAGTCCCACATTGCTTAGGGACACTAGATGGGAGAGGTATATAAGTAGAGGGTGTCCCAATACATCTTGAGCCCTTTAAAGAATGCCTCCCTCTTGAGGGAAGTGTTCGAGGGTTCTGGGTTGTCTTTAACTTGTGCACGTGCAGGAGTCAAGCTGAGACGTGCCACACTGTGCTACTCCATTCCATGAGCAAGGGTGTAGATGTGGATGTGTCCCTACGTAGGTAGTCTTTTGGAAGGACACCTATATGTAGGGTAGTGTCCCTACCCATTTAAACAAGTACCTATACGTAGGGAGGTACCCCTACGTATAGAAAGGTATGATCTTGACTACTAATTTAATTACCCTTAGATTGAATGGATCTGTGCCGTCCAATCTAACGGACATGCCCCCTGGTATGGACCCCTTGAAAGGGCACCTTTCTAAAAATAGAGGACGTTGCCAAGGCTTTTTACATCCAAAATTCGATTGACAATTCAGTCCTTTCTCTCTCTCTGTGTCTCATCAACTCTTTCTCTCTGATTATGTTTAGACGCTACCGAGCCAACTCTGTTTTCTTGACTGTTGATATCAGTTGTTGATTCTTCAGATGTGGTCTAGTTATTGTGTGCACATATTTGGGAGGGCCTTAAGGGACTGTTTCATCTTGGAGATTAATTCACAGGAACCCATTGCACCATAGAGGGTTAATATAATCTTAAGGAGAGTGTTTATACATGACTTAATCCTTCCATTTCTTCAATCCATTTTCATATTGTGAGTACCAATTTATTATCATTTTGATTTATATGATAGTTGTTGCATATTCATATTATATACAGATTGCGTAGATTGATTTATATCAATACCTTTTATTAAGAAAGTTAAGTCTTAAACAATATTTTATTGCTTTTTTTTTCCTACAAACTACAAGCATTGGAAAACTTCATCACTGGAAGCTCGATACTAGAAGAAGAACAGAGCATCCCCACCTCGACAGAAGCCTGTAAAGAAAGTGCTGCTCTCCCTCATCACCACGACACGAAAGCTTTGGCCTTACTTCTAGGCCATACAATCTCAGTACTCACGAACCAAGAAGATACTCTCACGACTTGACATCTTGGGTAGAGTTTTTAGCTATCCATCTAAGCATGGAGAATTCTATTTGCAGTACAAGCCTAAAACCGCCATTAAAGCACAAGCATTGGCCGACTTCCTCAAACTACAAGGAAAGCGGAGCTAACTTGATCCTGACAAGCCTAGAAGGGTTCCAGATCCACTCCGCCCTCTGATTCCGATTTTCGGCCACCAATAATTTGGTTGAGTATGAAGTGCTCCTTGTTGGGGTTCAACTAGCCAAGGGCCCAAGGCAATGTCAGCCAAAAGTGTGCAGGCCTCTAGCGAGTCCCTACTCGTCGTCAAGCAAGTAAATGGTGAGTACAAAGCACGAAAGGCATACATGGCCGCGTATCTACAAAAATTCCACGAAGCGTCATCCATCTTCTTCAATTTCACTTTACAACATGTGCTTCGTGGGCAAAATTCCCAGGCCAATGACTTATCCAAACTGGTCACCCTGGACCTCTTTGAGCAAGATCACATTGTATACACCGAATTTCTTCCTAGATCGAGCATCGACCCCGCCGAAGAAGTCATGCCTGCCACAGTGAAGCCACACTGAATAGATCTAATTCATACTTACCTCAAAGATGGCATCTTGTCTACCGATCAAGTCGAGGCCGATAAAATTCAATAAAAAGGCACCCATCACATCCTAAATCAGGACATTCTGTACAAGAAATGCTTCACCTTCCCACTCCTCAGAGGCCTTCCTCCATAGGAGGTAGCCTTTGCATTCCACGATGTACATGAAGGACTTTGCTTGCACAGCTCAGTGGACGAGTATTAGCACTTAAAATTCTAAGGCAAGGGTATTACTGGCCTAAGATGTGCGAGCAATGCCTTGATTTCATGCAGAAGTGTGAGAAAGGTCAATGCATCGCCCCCATTCCCCATCTGCCAGCCACACCTCTACAACATATATCTACCCTACTGCCATTTGCACAATGGGGGAATGCATATTCTCAGTCCCTTTAAGCCTGGACGGCACTAAAGCAAATACCTCATAGTAGCGATAAATTATTTCACGAAGTGGGTCGAGGCCGAGGCCGTGGAAAGTATCCCCGAAAGGCCCACGAATTCTTTAAGCAGTCCATAGTCTACAGATATGGAATCCCAAAGCAAACCGATATCTGATAACACCCACATCCCTATTCGTCGGAGTCGGTCCCCTTTCCTGCCTTTCCTCTTGTCATCATGGTAGTTGCTCATGATGATAGTTCGGATATTGTGCTCGTCCACCCTGTCTCTTCTTCTTTCCTCTCTTGGAGGATCTCTCTAATCTTCTCTTCATTCTACCCTTCAGGGTTCTCTCCTTTCTTCTCTTCTTTGTTCCCTTTCGGGAGTTCTCTCACGAGGTGGGAGGGGTGGTCTCCTTCTATCTTCCATTGGTGGTGCTGGTATTCTCGACGCATCATGGGTGACATATTATCCATAGTATCCCTTCCTGATAAGATCCTCCATCTTGGCCTGTAAATTCCGGCATTTATCAATGGTGTGACCGATGTCACGGTGGTGGAAAATGGCAAGCAGTTGCACAATGTAGCCTTTGCGAAATTCTGCTCCAAGAACAACATAGAACACCAAAAGACATCAGCGGGGCATCCTCAAGCCAATGGCTAGACTGAGGTAACCAATTGCACTATCTTGCACAGGTTGAATCGAAGGCTAGATGACGCCAAAGGCCGTTGGACAGATGAGCTTCCACATATCCTATGGGCCTACTGAACCACGAACAAGACCGCCACAGGAGAGACACCCTTCATGCTGAATTTTGAGATGGAAGCGGTCATCCCTCTGGAGATTACTCACCCCTCTCATCGCATACTCCATTTTGATCAGGCGACCAACAATGAAGGATTGTGCACCAGCGTAGATCTACTTGAAGAAACTAGAGAGCATGCGCTACTTTGCATCGCGGTGTATTAGCAAAAGGTGGCCAAGCATTACAATTCAAGGGTGCAAGAAAGAATGTTTAGGGTTGGCAACCTCATCCTTTAGAAGACCGCATGTCGGAACCCACCCACCAAGGCAAATTAACGCCTAACTGGGATGGTTGATACATAGTTGTCCAAGCATACAAGCCAGGGTCCTATCACCTCGAGAAAATGCATGGCACCCATCGTGAGAACGTGGCACTCGATTAATCTAAGCAAATATCACCAGTAGTACCAACCATCCAATGTACTATTTCTCTGTCTTTTTGCAGGTTGTCATCACTACAACTTTAATTAATGAAATTTCAAGTCTTCTCTGAATGTCTCTTTTACATGACTACATAATGCAATACCTAGTTGAACTAATTGACACTTTCACTTGGCACTACTGAGTACAAAGGCCTGACAATGGTAGATCGGACTTCACATACTAGTTGAACTACTCGACCCTTTTACTTGGCACTACTGATTACAAAAAACTGATGAAGGTAAATCTGACTTCACATACTAGTAGAACTAATAAACCATTTCACTCGGCATTACTAAGTACAAAGGCTTGACGACGGTAGATCGGACTTCACATACTAATTGAACTAATCAACCCTTTCATTTGGCACCATTGAGTAAATGATCAAACATATCGATCCCAATCCTTAGGTAACACCTAGAAGAATTACCTCAGAGTTACCACTTGCAGCGCCTATGGTCTCCAAAGGACTAAGTTAAATTGGCCTAGTAGTTCTCCTTGGAATGCCCCAAGGCATCAAATACGCCAAGACTCCAGACCCTAGTTAATACTTCACCAAGTCTCCAACACTTGAATATTAGGGTAGTCTTTCGCAAAGTCGACTACTATTGCCTGAAGAGGATTGATAAAAGAAGACCAATACATGGTGTTTTCCAACAAGAAGAAGGATCAACACTTATTTCTCAAGGAAGAAAACATAAGCCCTTTTATTTATAAAGGATAAAGTTACATCAGCCACCAAGGGGCAGTACATAAATGTCTCGTTCTACAAACGACTCAAAAAAAAATTAAGGAAAAGACAGTTACCTCCCCTCTACTATAGCTTAATGACAGTTGACCCCCAAAGTTTCATAAAAAGACAAACGGCCCCAATTTTTAACTGTGATAAAGTGAGTTTTTCTATAGACAATTTTACCCTTGAACGTAATTCAAAATTTCAATCATATGTCATTTTTAAAAAAATGAGACAATCTCAGCCATATACTGAAAAACAAAAAGCATAACTGAAGGAATCAAATTTCATTAGATTTAGGCCATATACGATGGAATTTGAAAGAAGGGGGCTTGAGATCGTCTTCAACTTTTATTGCCTCGAGGTCTTCCCCATTAATGATGTTGTCATCTTCGTCATTAGCAGTTTCGATTTTAGGGATTTGGTTCGGAACTGGAGAGGTACAATTAGAGAAAACTCAAAAAAAAAAAAACAAACATTTGATTCTTCCATTCTCAGCCCCAACGATTAACTAAATGAAAGAACTTAGGTTTTCTTCAATGAAAAGCAAAAAACAACACGACTGATTCTTCTATTCTCTGTCCAAGGATTTTCCACTTAAAACAACTTCAATCATCCCAAAAACCCATTTAAGAACAAAACCCCAACCCTACAATTCCATTGTTTCTCGTAGTCTAACTTTTTGAGAAGCTTTGTCATCTGCGGAAGAAAAGCAGAGGATCTTGTCTCTTTTTTTTTTGTGTTTAATCAAATCTTCTAGCTAATTTTTGTACATTCATAGAACTCCAATCCACAAATGGGACTCACTTGAGTGCAGTTGCAAAACTCTAATTACAGAGAAAAGAGCAGAGAAGAAGTAGGAAAGAGAAGAGAAAATGGAGGGGGCTGGGTCGTCGGCCATCGACAATAGAGAGTGAGAAGAAGGGTGAGAGAAAAGAGAGGAGAAGAAGTAGGAAAGAGAAGAGAATAAGTAGGAAGAGAGAAAATGGAGGAGATGGGTCATCGGCCAGGAAAAGAAATGCGGCTGCGATGTCGATTGGTTGCAGCAGAAGAATAGGGAAGAAGAAGTAGAGGAAGAGAGGGGTTAATTTGGTCGGTATCTAATGGAATATTCCTAATGGCATGGGTCTATTTGTATTTTAGTAGTATTTCTAGGGGAGGTATTTGTCTTTTTCAAAAACTTTGGGGGTCAACTGTAATTAAGGTATAGTACAGGGAAGGTATGTCTTTTTCCCAAAAAAATATATTGATTTCTTTCACTAACATATCATCACGAAGAAGCAGGAACATCTTCACCACCTTGAGTTGAAGAAGTCAGACCCCTTTTCGCCATCTGCTTGATGTGTCCGAATAGTCTCCTATGCATACGAGCATAGGAGAGATAGCGGAGACTATCAGATGGTTGCCAAGTGGAAAGGCAGCCATCTAACGGTCTTGATACAAAAACCTATACAGGGTTTCTGTGTGACGCAAAACATAGGAAATTCTTTTGTAAAACTCTTCGTTGGTCTGAAAAAGAAAAGGAGGAAAGACGAAAAGACAAGAGGAAAAAAAAGGAGAAGACGAAGCATCAGCTGGAATGGCTGTGGAGCATAAGTCCAGCAATTGGGCAAATGGGTCAGCCCACAAAGGACAATGAAAGCAATGAACTGAAAGAGGACCCATTTGAAGGGGACGTTGGAGCAGCTAACAAAGTAAATGAGCTCAATGGGGATGGAAAAGTAAGCTACTGCGATCAGGAAATCACTCACTCTCTGGCATTCTAGGATGTTCTCCATGCTCCAGAAGCCTTCTTCCTCGTAGTTACAGCGGGGGTATTCATTGTCAATGGTGGAAACATAAAGGAGGAGACAAGAAATTAACAGCCCATGAGCTAGCGCTTTTGACATTGCATCTGAGGATGCTGCTTCAATCCATTTATGAAATAAGTTCAATTTTTTAAGAATTATAGATTATAAAAAAGAAAGAAAAAATGCTACTACTTTAGAAGCTTAGAACCAAGCTTCCAGATCCATACCCTGTACTCAAAATACCAAATGAAACTGAAGAGACATTAGAACGAAAATAATACCATCTCCCAGATTTTGAGATCTTGTAGGACCAAAACCTCCATTCCCTCCCATACCCCAAAAATCAATTTCGATAAATTTCATACTTTGATCATCTCTTAGTTCCTAATCCCACCCACCCCTAAAAAGAAAAGAAGATTATTTTTCTCTACTTGGCCGGCCCACCTTCCGACTTTAGAATTCCAAATTCCAACACTAAAAATTTTGAGGGTTTAATAATCCAACAAGTTCCCTCTAATCCATCTTCGTTGGTCTGGAAAATTCATTTTTGTAGCTTCGTCTTCTCCTTTTTCCCCCAATCTTTCTTCTTTTTATCTTTTTGCTTTGTCTTCTCCTTTTTTTCCCTCTTCTCTCTCGTCTTCTCTCTCTGTCTTTTCTCCTTTTGTTTCCAGACCAACGAAGAGTTTTACAAAAGAATTTCTTGTATTTTGCATCACACAGAAACCCTGTATTGGTTTTTGTATCAAGACGGTTAGATGGCTGCCTTTTCACTTGGCAGCCATTTGACATTCTCTGCCATCTCTCCTATGCCCGTAGCCCTTATGCATAGGAGACGATTCGGAGGCCATACTAACCTACAGAGGCGAAGATGGAGTAGCAGACTGAGACTCAAGATTGAGGACATCCTCACCTAAAGGAGGAATTTTAGGAAAACAATCCGATCCACTACAAGAGGAGTCATCTCCTTAATTGGTGCGTAGATGTCAGCGTATGTCTTGTCATCCATAGACATCCTCCGCTTTTAGTAACCTCAATCTCTGCCATTACCACTCCGCTTTCATTTTCATCACCAACTTCCTCTGCCTTGGCCTCCTCTGCCTCCAAAATCTCGCGTCCAAATCCTCTCCTCAGCGGCTCCCCGGCTCCTACCCCATCCAACCGTTGGAGGGGTGAGCCGGCTCAAATTCCAACCCCCTCCAATGGTTGGATGGGGTGGGAGCTGGGGAGCCATGGAGGAGAGGAATCGGTTCCCAAAATCTCAACAGCCTAGAAAAATCTCAAACTCTCAACCCGGCCTTGGATTCCTCTTCCGACCGTTGTTTGAAACAAAGAAGTGAGATTTCGTTGTCTACAACTCAAAATCAGCCTTCCTCCTTCAAACTCAACCCAGCTATCCACCGTTGATTTCGTTGTCTGCAACTGTCTTCTGCAACTTAAAGGGACAAAAATCTAGAAACCTTCTCCATTCAAGTGGTTTACAACACAAAATAACCTCTGTAACTCAAATCTCTTCCTATGTACCTCTCCATTCAAGTCATCGGAAACTATAGGTACTTCTTTGACTCCTAAAAGGTTGGCATTTGTGCTTCTCCCTCTCTCACTCCTCCACCCTAAAACCCTAGGATTTGTTAGGTTATATGCGGGAGGTTGGGGATTGTCTCCTTTAGGTGCATGGGGTTGAGGATTGTATCTTTTTTTTTTTTTTTTTTTTTTTTTTTTTCTGGTTGTTCCTTCCATGGCATCTGTGAAGGAAGCTGCCCTTCTAGCCATTCCATCTGATTCTCCAACCATATGTAGCCTATCATGTTATTGGTTTCAAATGTGAATAATTACACTTGGTTTTGAAAAGTTAGTTTGTGATTTTAATTTGGATTAGGATCTGTTTTTTCGGTAAAGGATCGTCAGATTGTAGTATAGAATAACCTCTGCCTTTCGAATCCGTTGGACAATTTGTTAATTTTACTAAAAGAATTTTTCATAAGCTTCATAATGAGTTTGATTTTTTGCTTATTCTAGTTGAATGAGGGGTGTTATTGGCTTATTTTCTCGTAAATTATGGGATTGCATAGATGGAGTTGGTTGTAATGGAAACATGATGGTTAGGTACTACTCTTTAATGGTGTTTCTCCTTTGGTGTTACTTGCTCTTTTGTTAATTTTGTGGTTTAGTGGATGGTTAAATGATATATTCAAATGTGAGTTTTCTTGCTGTAGTAAAAGTAGTTTTAGAGTAAGTTTAAGACTAAGGACAAAATCATATATCTATGTAATCATCTCATATAACTTAACATAAGTATAAAAGTAAATACTGCACTTACTATATTTGAAGAAAAAGAAACAAAAGATAGGGCTGAGTAGTGCCACCAGTAAATCTCCTTCAGATTAAATTCACCCCTTACGTACAAAGAGTTCCTGTGAAATAATCACCAAGATAAAACAGCCTTGGTAATTTGAAGCTTCTTCCACTTAAGTTGCACTCTAAGAAGTGATCTTTGTCATAATCCTGATGGCTACAAGTAAGGTGAGAGAGAGAGAGAGAGAGAGAGAGAGAGAGAGAGAGAGAGAGTTCTATATGAACTTGAATGTGTAACCTTGCCTTAGGACTATCCTCCTATTTATAGAGGACGAAATTCCAAATTAATGGGTCCAATGGAGAGGTACGTGTATCCATCTGACTGGTTACGATGAATGGGTACATTCTTGGAATGGATGGCCTAGATTTGATCTCCGAATGATCATATAGATCAACGGTTGAGATCACACCCCTTGTATCCGTATAGGTACAAAACCATGTATAGGTACCTATTCAAGTATGCATACTTCTACCTATTTAAATACGTAGAGTCATAAAGAATAAACCAACGGATCTACACCCGCACCCGCACCCGCACCCGCACCCGCACCGTATAAGTCTCTTCAATCTTATTTCCCTTAGTAATGTGGGACTAAAAGAGTCCTACAAGCTAAACCAACCAAAAACACATTGTGGGAATTTTTTTCCTCAAAAACCAAAAACCTAGAAGTGAATTTTGAAACTTTTCATTTGTGTTTTGAAAAAATCAATAATTCCCCCACAAGTTTTGAAATTTTGTAAAAACCAAAATAGAGTGTTAATCGTATGAGGATATATAAGAGACATCGTTGCAGATGTCTTTTGGACTTGAATCTATATTAGGTCTACATCACACTACAGAATACGGGTGAAGCCACACTTCTTGAACCTTTCCTAAGCAGTGTAGTCGACTGACATACCAACCATCCCTTACAATCTGACCCTCATATAATTCCTTTTGTAAAAGGTGGACATTTTTCTCCGACCTTATCCCTATCTCGTATTCATGGATGTTTAAAGAGTTCACCCTTAAAACTCTAATAAGAGGCGGCCCCACCTCTTACATCCACTTAGGTCAGGCCATAGTGTTCACCACAATTAACAAACCCCTACATTCCAGTAGGACACTTGGCTTGATTAAGAGTTTTATGATTCATCCCTCTGTTCATTGTGGTGAATATTACCTTCCCATCTAACCAAAATGAACGAATTTTGGTAATACTAATCAAGTCATCTAGTGACTTCGTTCTTACCCATTGAACCTAATTCCAGGGACTTCCTCTCACATAGGTTGGGTATTCGTCACATGAGTTATGACACGAGTCTTAAGCTCATTCCTTTAGATGTACACCACCTTAGTGGTCAGAAGCTAAATAAATATAGCAGTCCAAACTGGGTACTATCAAACGTGCGTTATTCCATTAGCTTCTCCAGATATATTGTATAAACGCCTAAGATCTATATATCTTAAATGTCCTTAGACATTTTAAAAGATCGGAAGAATCATATGTATCTTACTTGATACTTGTGACCTTCTCGCATCTTTATTTAAAGCGGCATAACCACTTCGGTTTTCATCATATATCTGTTATCGAGATATTTGGTCATTTGATCCCTATCCTGATTTAACTTCGTAGTCATACTAGACTATCCATGGTGGAATCAATACAATTTGTTATTTTACAGATTCAATGAATCTTACCACCATCATGGTCATCACCTTTTGAATCAAGGAGACATATCCGAACCTAGACTTGTCTTCTAGATTTTGTTATTACTTTCTCAAGTCGATGTTAGGCCTTCTACTTGACTTCATTCTTTTATGTTAGTCACCCCCCCGGCAAAAAAAAAAAAAAAATCCGGGACCTATCATATTCACATGCTAATAAAAAATGCCCTTATATAATGGAAAACTTTGTAATCCCCACATGCCCATACTTCCATTTTATTTTAACCAAGCACAATTACAACGACGCCAAGTATATATAGAATGTTACTCAAGTTATATTCGTACTGCCATGTAATTTACTTGCAAATCAACCATAACAAATAGGGCCACTAAGAATATATCAAAAAATAGTAATTTCTCATGCAAAGTAAACATGGAAAGTCACTTAAGACACAAGGTAAGCATAAGAAATATCAATGTCTAAATCCCATATTTATCATGTAAATTTAGAAACATGCAAATGCATGCATATAAATTAATGGCTCTTTTGACCGACCAACAGAACCCTTGTCTTGAACAAATAACTAGATAGGCCAACCTATTTTGGTCACAGGATTTGCCAATACTTGGATTCCTTAAATCCAATCATATAATAACACACTCAACCACATAATCAAATATATGTGGCCATTACTAGAAATAGTATTCTAAAAGAACAGATACCATTCATTTCTAAAATCAAACCATTTGTTCAGACTGATCCTAATCAATCCAAAATGGTCTTTCTAGGTTGGGCCTACCAAATTTATCTTGGGGCATTACTTGTCATCATTTAGATTTATCTATGTCCGACCATTGTATCAATCCAAAAATTTACAGCCAACTTACTAAACCATGAAACCCTAGTAGTCATCATTTTCAGACTCATATTTCAACATTCCATACATGGTCAATAAATAAATCAAGTAATTAGAACAAAATTTACATATAATCAAGAAACTCTATATAATAAAACCTCCATACCAATCCACTTGCATGAACCACCATTATATAAAAGTCTATTGTGAATCCCAAGTCCATAAAAAATATGGCAAAGCAAATTGTCCGAATACACATGTGATCTAGGAAGTTAAACATAATAAAAACAATATAACTCACTGCATAATAGTGAAAATTAGATCAACTGAATGGTATAACCAAAACCTGTGATCAAATCCACGAGATTTAAAAATTCTCAGTTCCAAAGTTTCACTATCCAAAGGGTGACTCAAGAAATATTTACACCAAAACAAAGTGAACCTTCCTATAGGTTGTTAAGTTTTACTCCGAACTTTTATACCTTCCACCATTCATAGTCAAAAGATCCATGAAGGTTTAGAAGGATAGAAGAAGTCAACCATAAAATATTTTGAACAACATCATAAAACAAGTCAAAATAAATACTCACCATCAAGCATGACTCAAGTTATCCATTCAAAACTATTATCCTTCCAAGATTAAAAATAATGCAATATTAATCTCAAAGGAAATGGACCGATGTCACTAAAGATCCTTTCAAAATAATTGTAAAAATAAATATAAGACAGATCAGTTCATCACATTGGATTTAATTCTAACGGTTATTGTTACCAATTTAGAAATAAAAGCCCACTCAGATCTCAATGCCCAAACCGACTGTCAAACTGAATTTAAAAATTATATACTGTCACACTTTTGACAAAAGAAAACAAAATCTACCGACCAATTTAGTTCCGGATTTATTGTCTTCTCGGGCTTCTCTTAAAACCTGAACCGGAGGGAGTAAGACACCCACGTAAATATATATATATATATATATATATATATATATATATATATATATATATATATATATATATATATATAGAGAGAGAGAGAGAGAGAGAGAGAGAGAGAGAGAGAGAGAAATAAAATGAAGTGCATCAGAGAACAAAACACTTCCACTAGTCATGAGTGGACATGAGGACATGTCAAGAGCGCTTGAACAGACACAACCTATTCTGAATAGGTAGAGAGACATACCTCTCACCAACTGACCCTATCTTGATCAATAGCAAAATAAAAATATAAGTTTTCTTATATTTATTATTATATATTCCTTTAAACGAAAAGAGTATCAGAAGCATTGACATGGTGAACTGGTGTCGAGTAGTGGCAGCCTTACCGACATCTTTCCAACTTGAACCGTCATTTGGATTTCTTGGACTTTATACATTTTTGCAAAACGGTCTAATCCATTATCTCCCTTCAATCTCCCTTCATGAAGGGTGAATAGCAAAAGAAAATGGAACTCATTCATGATGGAATGACCCTTTAGTCTTCAAGAGAACAGGAACTTAGAGGAAGTAAATCCCAAAGAATTTCTTTCCGAAGATCGACTACTAGATGGGTGAAGAGTTCACTGTCGATGAAATGGATCTACTGCAGTTCATCACTAACTTGTCTTGAAAGTTTATCACAAAACAAACGAACACTTAAGGTTTACCAAATGGTACCCTTTCAGTTTTCCTGCCTCAAATGACTTGTAGATCAAGATGAATCGTAACTCACAATACCGATTGGAAAGGCCCTCTTGATTTTATTAATAAGAGAAATTGATTTTATTAATAAAAGAAACAACAATTCCTGCAAGTGCTGGGAATGACACCCAAGAGGGAAAGAAGTGTCGTTCGAGAGATACCTCTAAAAATTTGACCGAGTACTTAATGCTATGTTTGGTATCATTTTTGTTTTTGTTTTTTTTATCTATTTAACAAAAATTATTTTAAATAATTTTTGTTCAAAAATAAAATGTTGTTTGGTAGCTATAATAAAAATAGATGGTAGAATGAAAAATAGATTTGGCATACTATGTCTAAAAATGATTTTGAAAGTCTTCCTCTTCCTCTGTCATGGAGCGTCTATTCCTCTTCCTCTGTCAAGTGATCCAATCTCAATTGGGAAAGAAAAAATAAGAGAGGGGAGATAAAACATTAAGAAGGAAAAATTATATAATAAAAACGAAAACAAGACAGACAGCGACCACTGTTTCAATGGAGACAAGAGGCCATGATTAAAGAGAAGGAGTTGAGAAGAAGAATGAAACCCTAAAAGAACCCACATCAAATACATAGGGATTATGGAAAGAAATCAAACCAGGAACCGTCTTTGGAGAAACGACGTCGCCTCCGTTGGAATGATTGTCGTCGTCGTCGTCGTCGTCGCCGTCAGAGCTGTCTCTAGGACGAAGTTGCAGGTTTGCATCTCTGTGCTTTACTTCCGTTCGTCAACGAGAAGAGTGTTTGAGAGTTTGATTTGGGGTGGTTTTATAAAAGGAAACTAAATTACTTTTTTAACCTTTTATATCAACACATGTTTTAAGTGTTTTGAGCAAAACACAACAAAAATAATTTTTGACCAAAAATCAAAAAGAGGTTGAGATCTCTTTTTGAATTTTGACTTGTTTTTATTTTTATTTTTCATAAATAGCACTCATAAATTATGCTAAACCTCTTCAAAACTATAAATTTAAACAAAAATCAAAAACAAAAATGATACCAAACACAGCCTTAATGGCAATCGATACATTTTTTATGAAACACATTCATAAATTGAAAGACAGTTTCTAAAAAGACGCACCGATCAAACATGTAACTGTCATAAAATCACAAGGACCGATACATCATCTCAAACTAGAGGGTGTTAACTACTACAACCGGGTGATCTGGAGTTTCATTTAACCATGTTCTGGACAAGTAGCCACTAGATCATTTACAAGCAAATGGTAAAATCGATGTTATAAATTGTTAAGGATATGGAAAATTCCAAGGGAACAAATTCAAATACAATGATACGTGAATCAAGGAGCAGTAACTCAAACCACATTCTCAGCCCAACAACTCAACAAACAAATGAGAGACTCAAGGAATATGCTTGACACATGTGATAATTGAAAAGAGTCCAACATAACTCAAACACTTGTAGACAAAGGAGTCGCTAATAGCACTCCTACAATCTTTCAACGATTACTCTTTCTGTTGTAACAAATATAGTCTATAAATATAACATCGTGATTGACGATAGGGTGAGAAAACCAAAATTCAATTCTACATAAATATATTTTATTAAGAATTTCTTTCTATCCACCTCCAATACACCATATGGGATCCCAAGATCTACCTCTTAAGGACACATAAACCAATAACATAAATAAGGCCATATACAATGGCAGCCTTAAGCAATCGAAGACCCATGAGTAATCAAACTCTTTTCAACAATATGCATTAATGGATCTTAGTCTTAAACTGAATTTAATCTTAAGAATTGTAGTAAAAGTAGTTTTAGAGTAAGTTCAAGACTAAGGACAGAATCATATATCTATTTAATGATCTCATATTACTTAAGTATAAAAGTAAATACTATACTTACTATATTTGAATAAAAAGAAACAATAAGATAGGGCTGAGTCGTGCCACCAGTCACTCTTCTTAAGATTAAATTCACCCCTTGCGTGCAAAGAGTTCCCGTGAAATAATCCTCAAGATAAAACAGTCCCGGTAATTTGAAGCTTTTTCCACTTGGATTGCACTCCAAGAAGTGGTCTTTGTTAGAACCCCAACGGCTACAATTAACACTCAAGGAAAACATAATGGTTCTTGCATTTAAAAATAGAGTAAGGTTGGAGAGAGAGAGAGAGAGAGAGAGAGAGAGAGAGAGAGAGAGAGAGAGAGAGAGAGAGAGTTAGTTCTATATGAACTTGGATGTGTAACCTTATGCCTTAGGACTGTCCTCCAATTTATAGAGGATGAAATTCCAAATCAATTGGTACGATGGAGAGGTGTATCCATCTGATAGGTTACAATGAATAGGTACATTCTTTGAATGAATGGCCTAGATTTGATCTCCAAATGATCATATAGTTCAACGGTTGAGATCACACCCCTTGTATCTGTATAGGTACAAAACCATGTATACCTACCTATTCAAGTATACTGATGCAGCCCAATTGCATCCATGATCAATAATTATGTCATTACATCAAGGCCCAAGCTCACAAAGCCCATTTGATCCAAAATCATTTGACCTGGGACCAAGGTATGAACCAAACTACAAAAGAACCAAGGCCAAATTGAAACCAGTCCTTTTTTTATGATCTTTCAAGTCCTTAGTGGAGAGTGAGGTGGCATCTTCTATTCAAAGGTTTTAATATATTCTTTACTTTGGTGCTTGCATCAATGTACATTGGGACATGTTTCAATGCCTTTGAACAAAAATCAACACATTGGGACAAGTTTCTATGTATTGAAAATTTTAAATCATTTATTTATTTATTTATTTTCTCTATGTACAATCTTAGCCTTAGGATTAGAGGGGATGTCACACCCCAATTCCGACTGAACTAGAAGTGTGAGTGAACCGTCTCCAAACCACGACTCACACCAGGATCTCAATAGACCGTGTTAACCAACCATTCCAAAATAATCTAACATAATCAGAGAGTAATACATAGCAGCAGAATCAAAAGATAAATGAACTGAGTTCTATGTTGTAATTAAAATAATTATCCAAATTATTCATCATTCACAAAATTAAATAATAAAATATTACAATGTATTATTTCAAAATAAACCATCTCTAAAGGAAAACACAGAATGAGCACTCACATGATGCGTCATGCTCGTCCTTTACTGCCTGTGTATCCAGGGCAGCGACTGTACTGCACGCTAGGGCAGTCATGAAGTCCTCGACGGTATACCCTGCATCGAGATCTAAAAAGAATAGAATATATATATTCGGGTGAGCTCCCAACTTAGCTTAGTAAGTACAAAATCAAAGCAACATACAAAATGCATGAGATAACATTACAATTTGGATCAGGTATAACTTGCAAAAATACTATGGTAAGGTTTGGCGGCCACCGCACCTCCATGCATGAGAGTGTGAGCACACCCAACAGTCAGGCAATAATCCACACTACTGTTGTTGCTCCACATCACTCACTTCGGTATAGAGATAGAGCTAGAGTCTGGCGGGCAGGTTGAGCCACCATCCCACGTCCTCCCCCTGATACCCTATACCGTACCAATACCTAAACCCCTATTAGCAAGGGCTTGCAAGTGGGTTCCGTTTCTAACCAGTCCTATATGTCAATACAGTGTCTTTGGCCCTACCCCAGCATGACTCCCTACGACATAGAGATAGGGCTCGAGTCTGGTGGGCAGGCTGAACCACAATCCCACATCCTCCCCCTGATACCCTATTCGCACCAAGTCCGCTAAGGTAGATGGTGATACGAAAAGGAGTTAGTGTGAGGATATATCCAGGGCTCTACTCCCTTTCACATTCCACACACTAACTAAAAACATCCACATGCCTAAACAACCAAACTCCTAGCATATGAAATGCATGGACAGATAATAATAATTTAAACAACTAGCATGGCATGTGAAATGCACAAACATCAGACAATCAATACAGATACAAATTAATCACAATGGTTTACTATTATTTAATTAATTAGGGTTTGGGATCTTGTCCCTTACCTGACACGTGATAACTATTCTGTTCTACGTCACAGGATCTACTCACGCTGTCTACAAGTCCTACATAGTCATACCCATAAGTTAAAATTCATTTATTAAGGTCACAGCTGGTCAGAACCATGTTTGGTCAAGCAAACAAGGCTCAGAAGGCATACCGGTCGCAGTACTAGTCTCAGTAGGGTGAGACCGGTATGTGCCTACGGTATATACCACAGGCCCATACCACAGGACCTTGTGTCCAACCGGTATGTTATGCGGTTTGGATCCAAGAACCCGATCTCGGATCTCCCTTCCTCGTCGATCATCAGCTTGGTTTTCAGGGTTTCTCCTAACCCACTCTAAAGACCAAATACTCTATTAGCCTTCTAGGTTTCGACTAAGACGCTGTATCTTACCCAGATTAGATCTAAATGAGAAAACTAGGCTTTATTGAAAGTCCTAGGATTTTGGATCGCTGTGCCGCTTCACGGCTCCGATCCGGAATCCTATCATTACTAAGAGGATTGAGCACTTATCGGTGTTTGTCGGTTGACGGCGTGCTCCTCTAACAGAAATCCTCTTATTGAGCGGACTCCTCCCTCCTTGCTCCTTCTCAGATCTCTTCCAGACGGCTAGGGTTTTGGGAAGGATCCAAGGAGGGTCAAGGTGTCTATTAATAGTGGGAGACTGTTCTAGGAAGGTTTCCCACGGCTAGAACTTTCCAATTTTCTATTCAGAGTATGGGACCAGCTGGAGTCCGTCTCTAGTCGAAATTTCACATACCGGTCTTACTGAGTGAGACCGATACTAAGACCGGTATGTAATCTTTACAGTTTTACACCTGGTTCTCGTACCTGAATTATATGGTTCATTACCCGGCTTCGCCTTCCGGTCCGATTATGATTGGGAGACCTGTCACCATATAAAACCATGGGTTAGACCGGGTTTTTCAGACCATGGATCTTACAACTCTACCACCCTTAAAAGAAATTTCATCCCCGAAATTATATGTACCGTAAAAAAGATGAGGGTATTCTTGTCGCATGGCATCCTCCTCCTCCCAGGTAATTTCTTTTACATCCTGACTCTTCTAAACTACCTTGACGTAGTGTATCGCTCACCTTCAAAGCTGTTGTATCTTTTAACTGATTAGCTTGATTGGTACCACCTCAAAGGTTAAGTCTTCTGTCAAATCTGGGGGGTCTGCAACAAGAATATGTGAAGGGTCTCTTACGTACTTCTTCAGTAAGAACACATGGAAGATGTTGTGGACACTAGACATCGCTGGTGGCAATACAAGTTGATAGGCCACTTTGCCACATCGGGAAAGAATCTCGTATGGTCCCACATATCTAGGATACAGTTTTCCTTTCTTCCCAAACCGCTTCAGGCCTCTTACTGGTGACACCTTCAAAAATACTTTATCAACAACCGTAAATTCGAGGTCTCATCGCCTGTTATCAGCATAGTGCTTTTGACGCACTTGAGCTCTCCTTACTCGGTTCTTGATCTGATCCACTGCTTTGCAAGTTTCCTCCACAAATTCTGGTCCTACGATCCGTCTTTCTCTAACCTCATCCCATAACAATGGTTTCTGACATTTCTTACCATATAAGGCCTCATATGGAGCCATCTGGATTGTGGCCTGGTAGCTATTGTTGTGGGAAAACTCGATGAGTGAAAGCTTCTCATCCCAAGCCCCCTTGAAGTCGATAGCACATGCACGAAGCATGTCTTCTAGAATCTGGATGGTCCTCTCTGACTTACCATCTATTTGAGGGTGGAAGGCTGTGCTGGACTTTAGTTTTGTCCCCATGGCCTTCTGTAGTCCCTCCCAGAACTTTGATGTGAAGCGTGGATCTCTGTCAGATACTATGCTCTCTGAGACACCGTGAAGTATGACTATATTGTCCACATATAGTTTTGCCAACTTTTCCATGGTGTATTGCGGTCTGATAGGTATAAATCTTGCAGTCTTGGTGAGGCGGTCTACAACTACCCATACTGCATTCACTGACCTTGGAGTCATAGGTAGGCCAGTGACGAAATCCATGGTAATACAATCCCATTTCCATGCTGGTTCAGGTAATGGTTGCAATAAGTCTGCGGGCCTCTGTCTTTTCGCTTTGACTTGCTAGCAGTTTAGACATTGAAATACATATCGGGCCACATCTGCTTTCATACCCCTCCACCAGTACAACCTCTATAGGTCATGGTACATCTTAATGCTTCCAGGATGTACTGAATATGGGGAGGAGTGAGCTTCCAACATGATTCGATTTCTGATTTCTAGATCTTCATTCTCAGGTATGCATAAACGTCCATGATACCTGAGTACCTTGTCTACATCCAAGGTGAAATCAGGATTGGCTCTCCCTTTTTCCAAATCTTCTTGCACTGTCCTGAGGTATGAGTCCTGTAGGACTGCAGCTTTTACCTCCTCTTTCAAGTCAGGCAAAATCTTTAGTGCTACAAACATAAGGGTGAACTTGTGTATCAAACCTTGCTCAATTGGATCATCTGCAGACTTTATTAAGAGTTGTTTTTCGTTCTCTGATGAGCCAGAAATGGTAGCACACAAAGCTGCATTAGTACTTGGCCCTGCTTCGGGTTCGATGCCCATTTCCTGCTCAGAGCATCAGCTACAATATTAGCTTTACCTGGATGATACTGAATGTCACAGTCATAGTCCTTGAGTAATTCTAACCACCTCCTCTGCCTCATGTTCAGGTCTTTTTGGGTGAAAAGATACGTCAGGCTTTTGTGGTCAGACTTAATCTAGAATTTCTCACCATACAGGTAATGCTTCCAAGTCTTGATAGCATGAATAACCACCGCCAACTCTAGGTCATGTGTAGGGTAGTTCTTCTCATGCTCCTTTAGCTGTCTTAAGGCATAGGCTCTCACCTGTTCTCCTTGCATCAGCACACAATCCAGTCCCAAACCTGAAGCATCTGTGTATAGTGTGAATGGAAGGCTTGGAGTAGGGATAGTCAATATAGGTGCTGAGACCAGTCTTGATTTCAGTGTCTGAAAGCATCTCTCACATTCTTCAGTCCATACGAATTTCTCCCCCTTCTTGGTTAACCTGGTCAGTGGAATGACAATCTTGGAATAATCCTCCACAAACCTTCTGTAGTATCCAGCTAAGCCCAGGAAGCTATGAATTTCAGCAACTATCTTTGGCGCCTCCCATCCTACTACGGCTAAAATTTTGCTGGGATCTACCTTAATTCCTTCAGCAGACACCACGTGACCTAGGAAGGCCACTTCGTCTAGCCAAAAATCACATTTCTTAAATTTTGCATAGAGCTTCTCTCTTCTTAGTCTTTGTAATGCTGCTCTTAAATGCATTGCATGCACCTCTTTGTCCTTAGAGTATACTAAAATATCATCTATGAATACTATAACCGACGTATCCAACATGTCATGGAATACTCGGTTCATTAGCTCCATAAACGATGCAGGTGCATTGGTCAACCCAAAGGACATCACAAGGAACTCATAGTGTCCATACCTCGTTCTAAAAGCTGTCTTGGGAATGTCTGCCTCCTTTATCTTGAGTTGATGATACCCTGACCTCATATCAATCTTTGAGAATACACTCAAACCTTGTAGTTGATCAAAAAATCATCTCTTCTTGGTAGTGGGTACCTGTTCTTGATGGTGAGCTTGTTTAACTCTCGATAGTCCATACAAAGACGTACGCTACCATCCTTCTTCTTGACAAAAAGCACAGGTGCTCCCCAAGGTGAGATACTTGGCCTTATAAATCCCTTGTCTAATAGTTTTTGTAACTGAGTTTTTAGCTCCCTCAACTCTGTAGGAGCCATCCTGTAGGGTGCTTTAGATACTGGTGCCACCCTTGGTAGGAGATCTATCACAAACTCAATCACCCTGTCTGGTGGCAATCCAGGTAAGTCTTCTGGAAACACATCAGGAAATTCCCATAATACTTCGATATCCTCTATTTTTGGCAAATCTGCGGTCACATCCACAACTGATACGAGGTATCCTACTCCTCCTTTCTCTAAGCACTTCCTTACTTTTAGGGCTGAGAGTATAAGCTTTCTCTTCCTAGGCAACTTAGTCCCTTTAAAGTTGAACTCCGTTCTTTCACTGTCCTTGAACACTAACTTCTTTTCAGCACATAACAGGCTTGCTGAATGCAGAGATAACAACTCCATTCCCAAAATGACATCGAAGTCTGACATTTCATGCTGGACTAAATTGGCTTCCAACTCTCGTCCTTCAATATGTACTGGGGAAGGCCCATAATACTCTTCTAATACCACTTCCATTCCCGTGGAGAATCGAACTAACAGACTTGGTTCCAAAGTCTTGATGGATTGATCTAGTCTCTTCCCGAATGATACTGACACAAAGGAATGGGTGGCCCTTGAGTCAAATAGGAATCTGGTGGGTACCCCTACTATATTTACTGTACCTGAGGGTTTTAATTTTTCCTGTAGTTTTATATGCTTAAACAATTAATGCAGTAGCTAAGGAGTAAGTATAGAATCATACCTATAACCACATCTGGTGATGCGGCTACCTCCTCTGTAGTAACGGCATAAACCTTGCCTTGCTGTTGCTCCCTCTTTGGTAGTGGGCATGTTCTGGCATAATGACCCACCTGTTGGAAATTAAAACACTTCACGTTGGGGTTCTGTCCCGTTGCCTGCGGGGTTCCTGCAAGAACAGGTCTGGGTGACACAGTACTAGCTGGTGGCCTGAATGGATGGCATGGTCTGTTGCTTCTTCTGCCTTGGACCTCAGGGTTAGGCCTCTTCAGACCCCTATTCTATGCAAAGAAGCTATCTCTCTGGCTTGCTTCGATGACTCGAGCCACCTGTACAGCTTCATTATAGATCTTTAGCCCTCGCCCCAACACATGTTCTCTTATGACACCCTGAAGACCCATGGTGAAACGACGAGTCTTAGTTTCTTCCTCCTGCATACTGGTTGGGGCAAAGAAAAATAACTCCTCATACCTCTGTTGGTATGACTCTACGGTCATTTGGGATTGCTGCAAATTAAGGAACTCCCTTTCCATCTGATCGTGGAAAGTCTTGGGGAAGTATTTTTCAAAGAAGGTCTCCTTGAATATGGACCAAGTGATTATCTGGTGTTTTGTTTCTAGATACGCTCTGATTGAGTTCCACCATCCATTGACCTCTTCCTTCAGCATGTGGGTAGCATATAATACTTTTTCCCCATCAAGACACTCCAGTAGTCGGAAGTTCTTTTCCATCTCAGCTATCCACTGTGCTGGCCACAGTGCTTTCCTTGGCTTCCCTGTGAAAGTTGGTGGCTTGAGCTTTGAAAATCTATCCACCGCTCTGGAAAGACTACTCTGTCCATATGGGACCTGTCCATATGGTGCTTATCCATACACTGTCTGACCATACCAGTATGGCTGATAAGAGTAGCCACTCTTATTTAGTCCCTGATTTCCACCATAGTATGCACCCTGATATGGACCCTGATATCCACCCTGATCCTGGTTAGGGATGGGCGTCCCTGTAACCGGGTAGGGAGCCGTGTTGGGTTGGTTCTGTTGTTGTGGTCCCTCAGTAGCTGTACTAACCCCCACTGGTACCGTATTTGCATTTTTGGCATGCGTTGATGGCATATATGCGGGTGCCGGTACAGGCCCAGGTGGTCTAAACATTTTCAATATTTTGTCGAAAAACTTCTTCTGTTGTGCCTCCATGTGAGTGACTAAATTTTCCATCATTGTTTCAGAGCCTGTAGGTGTCTGTTTCGACAGTGGAGATTCTTCATTGTCTCTCACCTGATTTCCACTTTCATTTAGGGGGTTAAGTTCTTCCCCACTTTCTCTCTCTTCATGTTCTTCAGAGTTTTCTGTCCCTGAATTCCTTTTCGTTGGAGGTGCCCTTGAGTGACGGCGTCTGTGAGGAATCCTACGACCATTTCCTCTTACCATTGTAGCTACTGAAATTCCTGTACGATATCTGAATGCATTGAACACACATGAGACAAATGAGACAAATTTTTTTTTTAAAACGATAATGTTCAGTCTCAACACATATTCACTATAAGTATTCATCAATTGAGAAGGAAAATGAGCAAATTTTAAGTTTTTCTCGAAATTTTCTAGGCCAAATTATTGATACTGATCTCACCATACCGGCGTGGGGTCTGGTAGTAGTGGCTCAACCGGTATGGGGAATGGTTTTAAATTTCCAGCTCCCCCATAAGGTACCGACCGTGGTACCGGTCTCACCTTGGGTGAGACCGGTACACCCTGCGGTACATACCGGTCGCACCATACTGCAGGAGGTACCGGTCGCACTTACCAGTCCTTGAGTGCGACCGGTATGTCTTAAACCCTTTAAAATCGTGAATTTTGCCCTCATTTATCATTTTTCTCTTTTGGTGCTCACTCCGGTGGCGATTCTTCTCTGAGTTGCTGAGTTTCTACAGTCCAACCGGTGCTTCTAAGAGTGTTCTCCCTCAACCAAGAGTATCAAACTCGTCTCTAAGGTAAGCTTATCCTCTCTTTCCTCTCTTTGAGAAAAATTTCATCGTTTTTCATGCCCAAAACCTAAATTTTTCTTGATTTGAAAATTTTAACCGTAGAAAACTTCTCTCTTTGCTTGAGAAAGGTTCTTGGGGTCTAAATGAGCAAAACCCCTCAACCAATTCAAAATTTCATCGGTTGGTTTGGGAGAAATCCTAAATTTCAACTTTTTAACCTAGGTTTCTAGGTTTTTTCGAAGTTTTTGAAAATTTTTGCCGATATGTCTCTATTTCCTTGTTTTGTGTTGAAATTGTTTGATCATGTATTAGCATTGTGTCACTACATAAGTCCTCCTACCCATATTGGGCGAGTTTGAGGCTTTTATTCCATTTCCTACAGTTATGCTGCTAAAATTTTGAATTTTTTTTTTTCTCTAACCGTCTCATTTTTCCTTTGTTCAACAGCTACGACATGTCTGGACATCGTGGTGTGGGCAAACGATCTTTTATGCCGAGTATGCATAGGCCACATCCTCCTCCCCACCTCTATGATGAGAAATTTTTCCGGTCAGAGGCTGTAGCGGTGCGCCTTTCATGGTTCCGAGTAAAAAGCATAGAATCAGGTCGCTTTGTGAACCTAGAACACCTGCACCGCTTCGATGTTGAGGCTGCCTTTGGGGCGATGGGCTGGTTGCCCATTATTCAATATAAAGAGACCACTCGTCCCAACTTGGTAAAACTATTCTTCACAAATCTGGAGGTAGAAGGGAACCCGAATGATTGGGAGCATGCTAGGGATCTTCAGATTAGTAGCTATGTGAAAGGGTTGATGATCTCTTTTAACACGGCCGAGTTGGCTATGCTTCTCGAGATCCCAGATAACGGGGAACTTATCTATTGTCCACCCAGAGCTAAAGGGTATCTTACTGAGGACATGAGAGCAGCCATTGCTGAGCAGATTTTGTTGCCAAGCAGTATCATGTTAGCTTCAAACCTACGTCCTGTGCTTCGCTTATACTGTCATATTATACAGCATGACATCGTCCCCCAGAGTGGTCATTATGGAGAGTTGTCCCAATTGACCCAGTATCTTACCTACTGTGTGACTACCAGGCACCGGGTCTGCCTGCCTTATCTGATCATCCGTACCATGATTTATGCGGCAAGGCCCAATGTAACGGGGAATCTTCTATATGGTAGGTTGATTACAGCGTTGTTGCACCGCTTAGGTGCGAACAGGCGTGGAGAGCCAACTTTTGAGGTCACTATGAGTTCCGATATAGATGTTGAGGCCATCTATAAGATGCAGATGGGCGATCTAGAGCTTAGTGACGAGGAGCTTCAGGCTCGTCCTCTTCCACCTAGGAGCTAGGCGGCAGCCGCAGCAGCAGCAGCAATAGCAGCAGCAGCTAAGGTAGGAGGTGATGGGGATGCACACATGGAGGACATCCCTGCACCTGCACCCCAGCCTTCTCTGGTTGCAGGACCATCTCAGCCTCCTCCAGATACAGTGATGAGCATGCTCATGGAGATCCGAGATGCTCAGCGGGAGATGAGTCAGGACTTGGGGCGTCTAGCTCGTAGCCTACGGGTCATGCAGGACCAGGTTCATTTTGCTAACAGAGTAACTGTCCGACTTGTGGACTGTACTCTGTCGTTCACTTTGTTCTTCATGTTATTGTTAAAGAGTTATTTGATTTTTCTTCAAAACTTCAGTGCTTAAAATTTCTCTTTCTTTATTAGTATATTATGCATCTTCTTTTATGTCTCAGACATCAAACAAGCTTATGGTGTGTTTTTATTAAAGTTTTTAATTTTCCTATCTCAGGTCACTAGACATAGTTAGATGCAGAATAGTTAGCTGGACAGAGCCTAAGTGCTCTAATACCAAGTTGTCACACCCCAGTTCCGACTGAACCAGAAGTTTGAGTGAACTGTTTCCAAACCACGGCTCACACCAGGATCTCAATAGACCGTGTCAACCAACCATTCCAAAACAATCTAAATTAATCAGAGAGTAATACATAGCAGCGGAATCAAAAGATAAATGAACTGAGTTCTATGTTGTAATTAAAATAATTATCCAAATTATTCCATCATTCACATAATTAAATAATAAAATATTTACAATGTATTATTTCAAAATAAACCATCTCTAAAGGAAAACACAGAATGAGCACTCGCATGATGCGTCATGCTCGTCCTCTACTGCCTGTGTATCCAGGGAAGCGACTGTACTGTACGCTGGGGCAGTCATGAAGTCCTCGATGGTATACCCTGCATCGAGATCTGAAAAGAATAGAATACATATATTCGGGTGAGCTCACAAATTAGCTCAGTAAGTACAAAACCAATGCAACATACAAAATGCATGATATAACATTACAATTTGGGTCAGGTATAACTTGCAAAAATGCTATGGTAAGGTTTGGCAGCCACCACACCTCCATGCACGAGAGTGTGAGCATACCCAACAGTCAGGCAACAATCCACACTACTATTGTTGCCCCACATCACTCACTTTGGTATAGAGATAGAGCTAGAGTCTGGCGGGCAGGGTGAGCCACCATCCCACATCCTCCCCCTGGTACCCTATATCGTACCAATACCTAAATCCCTATTGGCAAGGGCTTGCAAGTGAGTTCCATTTCTAACCAGTCCTATATGTCAATACAGTATCTATGGTCCTACCCTAGCACGACTCCCTACGACATAGAGATAGGACTTGAGTCTGGTGGGCAGGCTGAACCATAATCCCATGTCCTCCCCCTGATACCCTATTCGCACCAAGTTCGCTAAGGTAGATGGCGATACAAAAATGTGTTAGTGTGAGGATATATCCAGGGCTCCACTCCCTTTCACATTCCACACACTAACTAAAAACATCCACATGCCTAAACAACCAAACTCCTAGCATATGAAATGCATGAACAGATAATAATAATTTAAACAACTACCATGGCATGTGAAATGCACAAACATCAGGCAATCAATACAGATACAAATTAATCACAACGGTTTACTGTTATTTAATTAATTAGGGTTTGGGGTCTTGTCCCTTACCTTACACGTGATAACTATTCCATTCTGTGTCACAGGATCTACTCACGCTATCTACAAGTCCTACATAGTCATACCCATAAGTTAAAAATTAATTTATTAAGGTCACAGCTGGTCAGAATCATGTTTGGTCAAGCAAACAAGGCTCGGAAGGCATGCCGGTCGCAGTACCGGTCTCAGTAGGGTGAGATCGGTATGTGCCTGCGGTATATACCGGTCACACTCTTGAGTGAGACCAAGTGCGACCGGTATGTGCCTGCGATATATACCGCAGGCCCATACCGCAAGACGTTGTGTCCAACCGGTATGTTCTGTGGTTTGGATCCGAGAACCCGATCTTGGATCTCCCTTCCTCGTCGGTCATCGGCTTGGTTTTTAGGGTTTCTCCTAACCCACTCTAAGGTCCAAATACACTATTAGCCTTCTAGGTTTCGACTAAGATGTCGTATCATACCCAAATTAGAACTAAATGAGAAAACTAGGCTTTATTGAAAGTCTTAGGATTTTGGATCGTTGCGCCGCTTCACGGCTCCGATCTGGAATCCTATCATTACTAAGAGGATTGAGCACTTATCAGTGTTTATCGGTTGGTGGCGTGCTCCTCCAATGAAAATCCTCTTCTTGAGCGGTCTCCTCCCTCCTTACTCTTTCTCAGATCTCTTCCAGACGGCTAGGGTTTTGGGAAGGATCCAAGGAGGGTCAAGGTATCTATTAATAGTGGGAGACCATTCTAGGAAGGTTTCCCACGACTAGAACTTTCCGATTTTTGATTCGGAGTGTGGGACCCGTTGGAGTCCGTCTCCAGTCGAAATTACACATACCGATCGCACATACCGGTCTCACTCAGTGAGAACGGTACTGAGACTGGTATGTACTTTACAGTTTTACACCGGGTTCTCGTACCTGGATTATATGGTTCGTTACCCGGCTTTGCCTTCCGGTTTGGTTATGATTAGGAGACCTGTCACCATATAAAACCATGGGTTAGACCAAGTTTTTCAGAGCATGGATGTTACAGAGGATGGTTGAGATTATTTTGAGTTATTTAAGGTTTGTTAAGCTTATAAATAGTGGTTTATTCTCATGTAATAGAAGAAAATGATTTGGTGAATGAAATTTAAATTGAAATTTATTTTCTTTTTTAAACCTTAAAGAGTTCATCTTGAAACCTAGAGAAGAATTTCACTTCAACCTTGAAGAATTGAAACTTTCCTATCCCTCGAAACCTTGAAGAAGTTTCATTCCATCCTAGAAGAGTTGAAATTTTATTCGTTACCTACTTCCTAGAAGAGTTGTAGGCCACCTTTGGAGTTGATTTACATCTTATAAGAGAAGTAAGTCACCTTACCTTCACTTCCATCAATTATTTCTTTTTTACCTTAAAAAAATTCTAAATTCATTTCTGCACAATACCTCCCTTTTGGTTCCTTTGATTTTGTATAAATCACTCTCTCGATCCGTTATTTTTTATAAGCCGAATTAGGCTTAAATCACTCTGATGCCAAATGATGTAGACCTAATTCGGCTTATAAAAATAATGGATCGGGAGAGTGGATTTATACAAAATCAAAGGAACCAAAAGGGAGGTGAAGTGCAGAGATGAATTTTGAAATTTTTTTAAGGAAAAAAGGAAATAATTGATGGAAGGGAAGGTTGGGTAACTTACTTCTCTTCTAGGATGTAAATCAACTCTAAAGGTGGCCAACAACTCTTCTAGAAAGTAGGTGAAGAATAAAATTTTAACTTTTCTAAGATGGAATGAAATTTCTTCAAGGTTTTGAAGTATAGAAAACTCAAACTCTTCAAGGTTAAAGTGAAACTCTTCTAGGTTTCAAGATGAACTTTTCAAGATTCAAAAGAGAAGATAAACTTCAATTAAAATTTTATTCACTAAATCATCTTCTTCTATTATATGAGAATAAGCCCTCTTTATAGGCTTAACAAACCTTAAATAACTCAAAATAATCTCAACCATCCCCTCTAATCTTAAGGCTAAGATTGTATATAGAGAAAATATAATAAAAAAACATAAATGATTTAAAATTTTCAATACATAGAAACTTGTCCCAATGTGTTGATTCTTGTTCCAAGGTGTTGAAACTTATCCCAATGTATATTGATGCAAGATCCAAAGTAGAGAAGATATTAAAACCTTTGAATAGAAGATGTCACCTCACTCTCCATTAGAGACTTGAAATATCACCCAAAAAGGATTGGTTTCAAGGTGGCTAGGGCGAGATTCTTTGGTTCTTTTGTAGTTTGGTTCATAGCTTAGTCCTGGGCCAAATGGTTTTGGGTCAAATGGGCTTTGTGGGCTTAGGGCTTGATGTAATGACATAATTGTTGAACATGGATGCAATTGGACTGTATCATATACATACCTCTATGTATTTAAATACGTAGAGTCATATCTTTAGTAAAAAGAATAAGCCAACGGATCCACACCTGCACCCGCACCCGCACCATATAAGTCTCTTCAATCTTGTTTCCCTTAACAATATGGGACTAAAAGAGTCCTACAAGTTAAACCAACGAAAAACACATTGTGGGAATTTTTTTCCTCCAAAACCAAAACTCCCAAAAGTGAAAATTTTGAAACTTTTCACTTTTGTTTTTGAAAAAAACCAACACTTGTCAATTGAAACTATAAGCTGCCCAGATAGAAAGTGGTTGGAATTGGCGGCTTTTGAGAACATATAGGGCTTCTGGGATATAATAAAAGGTAGTAGTCTACCCATTTCAGTGCAAAGCAGTTACAGAATAGAGTTGCAGTTCATAAAAATGTCGAGTTCCCTTCTTGGTTGCAGACGATGGTAGCAAGAGGAAGGCTGGCTGGAGTTCTCAACAGAGAGACTATCGAGTTTGTCTCTTTAATCTTTACAATGTAGGGTTTCAGTGGGTTTGGAAAAATAAAAACCATCTTGGTTTACCTTTGTCTTCTTTCACTAAACCGAAATGGTTTGAGAGGGAATGTCAAATGGTTTAAGAGGAACTCTCTCTCTCTCTCTCTCTCTCTCTCTCTCTCTCTCTCTCTCTCTCTCTCTCTATATATATATATATATATATATATATATTAACACTTCCCTTAAGCTGGGGAGTAAATGTCAACATTTCGAGCTTGGTCAAGAAGGTATGAAACTGCAAAGACTTGATTCATTTGTTTAACACCATCTATTAATTGATTCCCTAGAAGGTATGAAACTGCAAAGAATTGATTCATTCGTTTAACACCATCTATTAATTGATTCCCTCTCTTCATAAAGGGTCTGCATATACAACTAGAGTCAAATTTCCTTTATGAAATGACGATCAACATTAATGTATTTTGTTCCATTGTGTTGCACGGGTTATGTGCTATGCTAATGGTTGCTATGTTGTCGCAATACAAATCGCATGGAGCCCTCAGTTTCAATCCCTTATTTCTGAACCAATTTCCTCAATCATTTGAGTTGCCAAACTCCATTTCCCATGGCCCTAAACTCTGTCTTTGCACTTGATCTATTTTCAACATATTGTTTTTTGCTTCTCTTAGTAACCAAGTTCCTACCTAAAATGATCCAATATTGATGTTTACCTATCAGAGAGAATTGTCCAATTATCGTCAATATTGCCTTTAAATCATCAAATAGCTATTTGGTGTACATTAGTCCTTCTCTTGGACTAGACTTCAAGTACTTGAGGATACGATGAGAGAGTTTGTCCAATTATCATCAATATTGCCTTTAAATCATCAAGTATTTATGTTTGGTGTACATTAGTCCTTCTCTTGGACTAAACTTCAAGTACTTGAGGATACGATAAACATCATCAAGATATATGATCCTAGGAGCATATAAAAATTGGTCACTACCACTACAACACAAGTAATGATTGGCTGAGCAAAAGAGAGAGATAGATCAGCTTGCCCTCCCTTGTTTGATACTCTTACACATCAATTAAAGGATGCCCACAATTTTCACTTAGTTTGTGATTTTGATCAATAGGTAAATCAATGGGTTTACAATCCAACATTCTTGTCTCCTTCAGAAAACCCAATACAAACCTTTTTATGTGATCCACGCCTACACAATTGTGGTCATCCTCGACCAACTCTCTATTCAAATGGGAGGTCAGTCCATCCTCAAGCCAAACCCCAAGCTCAACTCATGGTCTACAAGCACCACAACCCATTTTAGAACTAGCACAACCTAGTTCGGACCAGCCCGTATGGTCCATGAGGAGAAAACAATTTTCAGCACATGTAACATCAAGGGTATTATTAAAATATTTATACTTCTACTTTTAAATTACTAAAAACATGAAAGTTGTTAACTTAAGAGTTAAATTTCGCGTGGTTTTAATTTGAGATTAATCAAAATTATATTTAGAGAGTTATGACATTTTATTGAGCATATGCAGAACAACATTTTCATGTGCTTTGGTGGATGATGGTGTGAACACTCTTCTTGAAGTTTCTTTACACTTTATACACCAAAGTGACTTTTCATATGGATTGACTAAGATATTTTCTAGAGTCTTCACCTTGAAACAAGTTTTTATACCTAGGAACAAGAATTAATACATTGGGACAAGTCTCTATGTAATGGAATTATTAAATCATTTATGTTTTCTTTTAATTTTTTCTATCTACAGTCTCAGCCTTAAGATTATAAGGGATGGTTGAGATTATTTTGAGATATTTAAGGGTTTATAGGGCCTATAAATAGTGGCGGATTCTTATGAAATAGAAATATAATTTTTGAATGAAAATTTGGATTGATGATTATATTCTCCTTTAAACCTTGAAGAGTTCATCTCTTGAAACATAGAAGAGTTTCACTTTAAATTTAAAGAGTTGTAGCTTTCTCATTACACCTTGAAAATTAAAAGTGTTTAACTTCAACCTTAAAGAGTTGGAGGTTTTTTTATTTTATTTATTTTTTTATTTTTTATTTTTTTATGATACCTTGAACCTAAAAGAGTTCTCCTTGAAACCTTGAACAAATTCCATTCTATCCTAGAAGAGTTGGAAGTTTATTCTTCAATTACATCCTAGAAGAGAATTAAGTCACCCCACCTTCACTTCATCAAAGTTACTTTATTGTTCTTAAATTTTTGAAAATTTTTCAGAATCCGTTCTTACAGTTCATGACACTTGTGACACAATTTTGGATGTTCTTTACTCTTAATCTGACAAAACATTATTTACAAAACTTGTAGTCCCATGACTTATCTTTCATTTTCCACTAAAATCATTATTCCGATCTATATCGAGTAAGTTACAGCCATTTTTCTGAAGTCATGGAAAACTGTCAATTAGACACATTGCATGCTTGTTTGGACCTTGTGTAATTTATTCTCCCGATCCATTCTTTTGAGAAGCCTAGGTTGGCTTACATCACCTTTTCTTACAAATATTTTTTCCCTTATATTTTATTTTTTATTTTAATTTTTATTTATTTTTGCTAAAGATTAGCAAGGAATTATATTAATGTTAGAAAATTTGTACACAGAAAAATTTGGGGAATGAAGATAAAATTAAACAATTGACTAGTGTCTCCACCTTTGGCATTCCACTAGCAGAGACCTTGACAAACGGAGGTGAGAAATTCAATTTTGATTCAAGGGTCCACCATGGGCATTGCCAATAAACCTTCATTATTTTTATGATGTAATTTGTACAATCTCAATGGGAGGATCTTCATGGGAATGGCTAGAGAATTAGGGTTTTATTTCTTCTATTTATATGTAGCTTAATTGAGAATTCAAAAGTGAATTGGAGATTGAATTTAACTCATTTTGAATTGGAACCTTGAAGAGTTCTTCCTTTTTTAAACCTGAAAGAGTTCCACCACATCCTAGAAGAGTTGTAGCTTCCCCTTCTACAATTTACTTTTATCCTATGTTTGTTTTACTTAGTTGCATATTTGGAAGAATGTGCTCTTGACTCTCTTAATCCGTAGCTTATTCTGTGAGCTAGCCTACATCATAATCCAAATGTGAGGAAGGTATTCTACTGAAGAAACCAAGGAGACTGATCTTCATTTCCTGCTATGACAATTTTATGCACAAAATTCTAGAGTATCATATGCCTTCTGCACATCAAGCTTCAAAGCCATACATCTTATCTTGATTTTACAATGCATTAACATTATGAGTTCTGAGGCTAGACCCACATTATTATGAATCACCCTACCTTTCACCAATGCTCCATGCTCTTATGAGATTAGACTCCCAACAAATTCCCTAGTCTGCTCGTCAAAATTTTTGGGATGACTATAGACAAAATTCCCAACACAAATGGGACGGTACTTAGAAAGCTTCATTGCTCCCTCCTCTTTGGAGGAAGTTATTGTTAACTCCATTAGGCAGCCCACCCATTCTGAAAACATTTTACAGCCATGCATACCTCCTTACTCACAATATCCTAGCAACAACAGAAAAATTTACCTGGGAATCCATTTGACGCGAGCTATCTTGGTTCATACCAAAAACAACACCCTTAGGCACGCATCCAAAATCAGGTTATCCTCTTTAGAGATGAGTTAAGGAATCACTTCTAGACATTCCGGATAGACAATGGACCCTAGACTCCTATGGAAAGCCTCATAGAATTGAAGAAGGTGAGCTTTAACATCATCCTACTATTTAAGCACTACACCATCCTCTCTTTGCATAATTTGAATCATGTTTCTATTTTTTCGACCTCTGGCATATGAGTGGAAGAACTTAAAGTCTATCACCACTCTTGAGCCATTTCCCCCTTCCTTTCTCAGCCCAAACATCTTTCTAGACGAAGCGATGTATCTCCTTGCATAACGCATGCTTTCGTTCGCATTTAATCATCTTTTTAGCCCCGTCATTTCAAAAACCGCTGATGTCTGGCTTTCAAAGCCGTTTGGCCATCCCGCAAATCAATCAAAATAATCTAAATCATTTTTCATATGCATAAGCATAAAAATACTAAAATACGCCTTCTGGGCTCCTTCCGTAGTATACTACTACAGTCGCCTGGTTCCAAAGGCGGAGAAAGCCGAGATGCTCCACTTCTTTAGCGGGAAGGTCCTTCATCCGTGACAAACGAAGCAGAGGGAATGTGTAATTGCTGTTGCATGGAAAGAAGTCTCAAGAATCAAGAGGCTCGAGAGACCTCTGATTCGGCTTCATCCGTAAATGATGCTGGAGCAGTGTAGAAAACGGAAGTGCGCGGATGCGCACTCCTGCAAAGAAAACGACAGGGGTGGTCGTAGGCCAGCTCGACCGCAGGCTGGTTGTAAATCAGGCTGATTTACAATCAGGGCGCAGGAGATGAAATCCGGCCTTACTCGTTTAGGGCGACCCCCTTTATTAAACCAAATAAGGGCGCTAGCTTTAGCTAGCGCACACTGTAATTTTTCAGCCGGGCGAGACCCTTCTCTTCTTTATTATGTCAATATGGTATGTTGAATCACTTGTGAAGTCGACTTCACTTGACCTGCAGAGCACAAGCATTGTCATGATTGCTAGCCGCCTCAGATTCCACCTGTTGAAGCAACTCATTACACCCCATAGACTGAATTGTCTCCTGAGCACTCCTCTAACCATTTTCTAGATGAGTATAACTCTTTATCAATGTTGGGAAAGGTTTCTCTTGACCATCCTTTTAGCCTCAACTTCAAACTCTTTAGCTTTGTTACCAGCACAAAAAAAGAAGTCCCTACCATCTCCTTCACCCATTCCTCCCTAACCACCTTTACGAAATCACAATGGTCCATCTAGAACCTCTGAACATGGAAAGGCACATTCATAGGATGGGTAATCGATCAACAGCCCACTAGAATTGGAGCATGATCTGAGGCCACCCTAGGTAGCACTCGTTGGAATGAGCCTTCATATTTGTCACACCATTTGTCATTGCCAAAGCTTATATCTAGAACCAATTTTACATATCCCATCACTTTATTGTTTATTTAACTGAACTTCAATCCATAGGAAGGAAAAGCAACAAGAGGAAAGCTGTTTAAAAAAAAAATCTCGATCTCAACTGTTGACATAGCACTAAAATTTCCAGGTCCCATTTTCTCATGTGTAAATCTATAGCAGTTAAGTCACCCATCACCAGCAAAGGAATCTACTCAAAGCTCTCTTCTTTTAACACATAGACAGCTTGCATGCACAGAGGTCTTCATCTGTTTAACACCCTCAACATTGGTTGCTTAATTTGTTGATCTGAACTCAAAATTACCACTGGCCAAGGCACCCCTCTTTTCTAGAATACCCATAGGTTAGGAGACCTACGCACTTTAGCATTATGGATCAAATCTCCCTGTATCCCTTCCTTTGTAGTAATATACGAGGAAATTTGTAAGACTCGCACTCCACTAACTCGGTTTAACAGTGTCATGCCAGGTCTTCCCATCATAATCGGCTCATGCGAACCAACTGGATGAAGAAACCACAAAGCAAGTAAGAACCAGTCTCTCATAGGTTGTCCGGTCCTCGGGATTGGCGACTCATCAGTTGACTGGTCAAGCCTAGATTTGAGTCCGTGATTAAGAAAGTTTCCTAATTTTAGGAGGTCACTCTCCTAATGAGAGATGACTCTATATGGAGACTTTCTCTCTATATAGAGGACTTCCCTCTACCCTCTCTTACTCTTTTGATCAATCTCAAACTCTAGAATTGAGAGAAAAAGAGGAGATGAAGGAGAAAAAAGCCTGGAGAGGAAGGAAGCTTTAGAGAAAGGAGAAGAGGTTTTATAAAAGGAGGAAGTTGTCGTCGGTTTCTAATTAAACACATTAAGGAGACAACGATAAGTCTCTTTGTCTCTATAGAATGTTAGGCTATGTTGGAATTTGAATATCGATCACGGTGTTGGTAGAACAAATCCAACATCATGATTGTAATTACTAAATTTCTTGATAAATCTATAGTGAACTGAAATGGTTAGAGTTACATTGAATAAATCCAATCATCGATAAATAATGGCCATAGAATGACCCTAGGATGGATCCCGTTGTTGAGCTGAAGAATTGACTCAGAAGGATTTCGAACTGAAAGACAAACCTGGAGTATGACTCAGGAGTTGTCCGGTCCCTTGATCGGTCGGCTATATAGGAGACTAGAGAGGCGATCGGTTACTCTCTGGAAGTCTATAGGGTTTTGTTCAGATCAATCATCGATCGACCAATGCAAGACCAGTGACTCGACCGGACAATGTCCGGAAGGCATATATTGGAGATCAGATAGTGAGTTTAGACTATTGTAACCTAATAAAATAAGACCCTAATTAAGCTATTGATTTGGTTTAGGTTCTCAACTAAATCAAGATAGTTTCTAAGGCCTGGAAGAGGAACAAACATCAATCATAGGTGAGGGAACAATACCTAAACTCATTGATTAATAACAAGCTATCTTTTTTACTTCTTATTAGTTTGATGCCATGCTCTGTATGATTGTTTGTGCATCTCACATGTCATTTAATATTTGCTATATATATCTGTTCATGCATATTTATTTATGTTTCTTTATGATATTGATGTTGAGGATAGGCATGTGCTTGTGTATGGTTAGTGTGCTGAATGGGGAGATGTTGGAGCATCGAATCATTCATCACACTGACATCGTCGTATCGCCATTACTTTAGCTAAACTAGTATATCATAGGGTATTAGGGGGTGATTGTGGTGTGTGGCTATAAGCTCTGCTAGCGGACCCTAGCTCTATTTTTGTGTCATATTGAGGGATACTAGGGTAAGGTCTTGGATACATTTTGATGACATTTAGGATTGGTTAGACACGAACCCAGTTTGCAAGCCCTCGCCAATAGAGGCATAAGTACTAGAATGGGGTAGAGTATCAGGGGGAGTGTTGGCAGTGTGTGACCCATTAGGTTCTAGCTCTATCTCTATTTTGTAGTAGGTGATGTGGGGTGACAGCATTGTGTGATCTATTGGGCATGCTTACACTCTCATGCATGGAGATGTGGTGACTGCCTATCTTTACCATAGCACATTGCAAACTTAAATCAGACCAAAGATATGAATTTAACATCATGCATTTGCTTGCTATATTATTTTATTTTCTCACTGAGCCATGGTGTGTGCTCACCCTACGGTACTGTTTTCTTTTTTAGTTGATGATGCAAGTAACACTGTTGAAGATTATATTAATGTGCCGTCGTATGGACACTTGGCGGCTATGGATGTGCATGTTGTGGAAGATGAACATGACTCTTCATGCTAGTGTTTCCAATGCGTTTACGCGTAGTTTATTTTCCTTATTTGATTTATAGTTTGTAATGGATACTAAAGTATGTTTTAGTCACATTGGATAAATGGTTTAATTATTTAATTATCATTAAACTCTCAGTTCATATTAATAAAGACTTTCATATTTATTTATTATCTCTGATTGTTATGTGGATGTGTATGGTTTGATTGTTGGCACGGTCTTATGTATGTGATCTTGACTTGAGCCGTCGGTTCATTTGACTGTTCATTTACACTTCTGGTTTGTTCAGAATTGGGGTGTGGCAAAATTTATCAGGCCCCACCATTGGCTCTACCACACACATAACGGCAGGATCATGCTTAGACAATAACAGCTTAAGCACTTTCTCATTTTAGGGCGAGACAGCCCTTAAATTCCAGAAAATGACTTTTATCAGGAACCCCTCTTGCATTGCGTTCCTTCTTGGATACTTGAGTACAGAGATCCACTATTTTCTTTGATTTTCCTATCTCCTCCAGAAGGTGCCTCTTCTCTACAACAGAGAACCCCCATTTATGAGCCTGCAAGGCAGCATCAATAGCAGCTACATTATCAAAAAACATAAAAGCAATCCTTCTATCCCATGAAGAGAAACCAAACCACGATTGCTAGTAGGGCTGAATTCCCTCTTTGGAAGACTAACATTTCCTTCATCCCTCTGACCACTCCCATTGGGGCCAGCTTCCAATACAAAAGGCTGAGCCCCTACATTAGACATACAAATCGCAGGTAACAAGGCCACAACTGATACATCTCCCCCTTGCTGAAAACCCACACCTACAATAGCAATAGGTTGCTCTCCCACCCTTTGGATCTTCCTCTCATCAAGGACTACATCGTCCTCCTCATCTGACACATCCGCCCAGTCCCCTACAACCTTATATCCCACTTGTTGGTGTCATCACCTGTACCTCCCTCAACCCTGATTTCAACATTCACAACTGATTTTTCCCTTAGAACCTCCCCATCCTTACCTCGACCTGCAGTACATGCTACAGCAAGATGGTTGAACCTACCACAAGAGTTACACCTGATAGGTAGCACCTCATACTCCACAACCTACTTGAATAGAACTAATTCCCACCCTACAATCGTTCTACCATACGGTCCTTGGGATGAGTTGCTTGAGTCTCCATCTCCACACTCAACCTAACAAACTGCCCAACACTTTGTTTTTTGTGTTACGATCCAAACAAATGGGTCTCTGAGTGCTTTCCCAATTGAAAATAAAATATGCTCATCCCAGTATTTTACTACCAGATTAGGAAACCTCACCCATTGAAGATTGTGTGGGGTTCTCTACTATGATACGTTAAAATCCAGCTCCCAATGCTAGAACTTCACCACCCTTGTCACCTCTCTTCTCCATACTGACATCATGTCAAAGTGCGAGAAAAACCTGAATAGGAGGATTCCCTTACCTAGTGAAGTCATCTCAAACTTAAACTGACCCCATTGGTCACTCACTGGTCTAGAGATATCTCTCAACAACAGCCCCTTCGTGTTTAGTAGCTCTATTAGAGCTAACTGATACTTCTTAACCTGGCTCTCATAGGCAGCTTGAGGGATTACAACCCTCGTGATTACCCCTTTCACCACTAGATCAGGCAAGCTATCAATGTCTGGCAACCTCGCAATGGCCGTTGCAAAAGACCTAACCCTAGGTCTTTGGGTATTCCCTGATACCCTTCAAAGTTCCTAGCATCCTAATATGCCCTCCAACCCTCCATTCAAGCCTAAGGCTGATGCAACCCGGGAAACAAAAACTGAGCCAACAATTCCAACCGTGCTTGCAACACCTACCAAGCCTACTGCAACTCCCATTGGTTTCTTACCTTTTTCACTAGCCATCCAGCATCGACGCTTACTGGTCGGATTTTCACCCAAACCAGGCATAGCATGGCCATCTCCGAAAGCCATTCCAGCATCTCCCCTAGCCATAGATACCGTATTCATTACCCTGGGTTCCATAGATGGAAACCCTAAGAAACGACCTAAATCTACCGTAGGGTTTCTTGCCCTTACTGTGACTCTTTCCTTGGCTACAACAATCATAAGATACACTGTACCTTCCTGCACTGACAAAACCTAGCCACCGACAACCGTAACTTCCCTTGTTAGTCGAGCCCCTCCAACCCTAGCATCAGACTCGTGCACATGTGATAATGATCACACACCCGTAGCAACAATATCTGTATTCCATTTTGGGCTTCCACCCATTCTTGGAAAAACCTCCAATCTCCCTACCCAATTCATATTAATCACACCTACCGACAATCGCACAACATAGATCAAGATCCTGTCATCAATGACAATAGAGTCCTCAAGCGATAATTGTGTGTGCACAGTCTATACCGAGAACAATCCTACATTCCCTACAGACCCACTTGATCATCTTCCCAATGATTGTACCATACTCCTAGCAGTCCCCTATACCTCCAACACCACCCTAGTAGACCATCCAAGATGTGGGTTCGTCGTCCCACATTGCATAGGCTGTCTCACTGTTGTAACCCCCCATCAAAAACCCTGTTCTTCGATTAACCCTTATTCTTCATATGGATAGGCGAACTGCTTTTCCTGCGCAGGAATTGCATCAAGACTAGTCTGGAAGGAAATCCTCCTAATCGATTGATGATTCAGACCAGTCCTTACTCTTGATACCTATGTTGGAGATCCTCTAGCCATACATACTAACGCCAAAGTTGAACTTACCAATTCATAATGAACTCCACCATTAGGGTTACCATCGTTAACCCTAATGTTCAGACTCAATATTTTTGCTGGAACCCTAGCCAACAAAGCAAGGTTGTTTCCCAGATCAAACCATAGTCGCATTCTCACTCATAAACCTTCACCGCGACCATAACCTTGTCCTTCCCCCACTACTCCTGTGTTAGGGATTAAAGCGCAAATAAGAGAGAAAGCTAAGTTCAAGCAAACACATAATACGAGGATTTTACCATGGTTCAACACCCAATCTCGAATGCCTACCTCCACCCTAGAGAATTAAAGAATTTCTTTATTCATAAGAAAACCCTACATCTTTCTCCACCACACAAAGTGTTTTCCCTTTGCTCTTACTTACCTAGGGTTTTTCCCATAGAAACAATATATAAATTCCCTAGAAACCCTAATCCCACACAATTATAGATTAATCCTTGTACATGTAATTGACCCAAAACCAAAATATAAATACAACTTCAATAATTGTATGAACCCCACAGAATACAAGTTACAACCTAACAAATCTCCAACTGGCTTGAATTCGCAAGCCACCTTGAAGAAGAATCCATTGATGTCAATTATGCAAACTCGTCTATTGTCTTTGCCAAACCGCTATACCCAAACCGGTATAGCTCACACCCCGTCTGGTTGTCCCATACAGTTCACTATCACATGATGTGATGTGACTCTACCTCCCCCACTGCTATAGCATCACTGGAGAGGTCATTTTCATTCACAAAATTTGAAGCAAAAGAAACTCGCTTCTTCCTAGATCTGCACTTGTTCACAATTTAAACTTTCTACAGTCTCTGTCTTCTATCTATTCCTTTTGCCTGAGTTCCAATAGAAGTACCATCTGTTTTAACACTCCCTACAAATCTGTATAGATTTCCAACCATATATCCTTTTATCACAACCCTGCCCCTCTGGAGACCTTGAGAACTCCACCTTCAAATGAGCAGCTGTAGCCTCTCAAATCCACTATTCCCAATAAAATTAGATTATTCCTTAGACCAGGACATGTCTATCCTTAGTTATAGTTCACACAATCTCATCAAAAATGTGAATCCGTATAATCCAAATCTTGACAACCTTGTTTTTAGCACCATTTGCCTTTTTGACAGTACCCTTATCACATGCATAATATGTAGCAAATTGTTTTCTAACAGAACATGTATGAAATGAATAACTCGAATCTAAAATTCAATCTAAAATATCCGTACCTGATAAAGTAGTGAGATAGACATCTTTATCACTCCACCCTTCTATGATAGCAGTAGTAGATGATTTTTCTTCACTTTCCTTGTTCTCTTTTTCCTTTTTATCCTCCTTATGTTTTAGACAATTTCTCTTTATATAACCTTCGTCTTCGCAATAATAACAAGTTATTTTGCAACCTTGTAACTTGGAGAGACCCCCATTCTTGCCATTACCTTCTTTTGAGGTCCCCTCGCCATTATTTCTCCACTGTGTCTCATTCATCAACAAAGCAGCAATAACATCATTAAGTTTGAGAGTATCCTTACTAAATAACAGTGTAGTCATAATGTGATCAAATAAATGAGGTAATAAGGCCAATAGGAGAGGTGCCTTGTCCTCTTCTTCGACCTTCAAATCAAGAGCCGACAACTCCATCAGAATTCTCTTGAACTCATCAATGTGCACCTCAAATTTTGTTCCATTTAACAAGCGAAGGCCATACAGCTATTTCTTAAAAAACAACCGATTTATCAATGATTTGAACTTGTACCTCCTCTCTAACTTGGCCCAAACTTCTTCTGGATCCTCCAAACTAATGACCTCATAAAGAGTGTTATCTACAATTGGATCGTGTTATTTGCTAGATCCCTCAACTCTAGCAACTCATCATTCGTCATATTTCCCAGCTTGTCAAATTTTTTCTTGAGAGCCTTAACAGTCCCCTCCTACGTAAGAATATTCTTTACCCATTGTTGCCACAAAGTAAAATCATTATGGCCATTAAAAGGTTCTATGGAGAAGGTTGAACCATTCACCGCTATCCAATTAACCCGATCTTTGCCTTTTGTGCCCGCCATTAACTTTAAAAAGGTGGATCACTATTGATCTTGCACAAGACTACCCGATTAACCCCAACGACTCCGAATCTATCAGATCCATGCCTTTTAATGAATCTCTAACACCAAAGAACATTTGGAATAATAACCTTTGTGTCTATTCGCTTCTCTCTTTAGACGGTTCACTATACGTACGTCGAATGCCCTATACACATTTTGTGCTTTCTCCTTTCTCCTCTTCCGATCTATTAGAGAAAACCCTTTCTCATTTAGGTCTTTGTGCACCTACCCCTTCTTCCAGATCCAAAATGATCTGTTCGAACCTTGCTTTGATACCACTTATTAGGTATGAAAGTGCAAACAAGAGAGAAAGTGAAGATCAAGCAAATACATAAATACGAGGTTTTTATTGGGGTTTAGCACCCAATCCGGAATGCCTACCTCTACCCCAGAGAATCAGAGAATTTCTTTATTCATAAGAAAACTCTATACCTCTCTCCACCTTACAAAGTATTTTCCCTTTGCTCTCGCTTACCTATGGTTTTCTTTATAGAGACGATATATAGGTTCCTTAGAAACCCTAATCCTACACAATTACAGATTAACTCCAAACCTAAATACTAATACAATTCCAATAGCTGTGTAAACCCTACAAAATACAAGACAAAACCTAACATCTTGCTCTCGGCGCCAATGGTAGGGTACCACCGGCAAGAGCCATCCTTCGAAACTAGCCAACCCTAAAATGCTAGAGTTTCTCTCTCCTCCTGCCACAAAACTATCCAAGTAGTCTTTGTTCACATGTGAATAGTATGATGAATTTGGAGTACCCGTAACACATATCAGGTAAACAAGCAAAATTAGTTGTAATCCTCAAATTAAAACTTAATTTGTTCGGGTTCATGTCTTTTCTTCTTTGGATATTGAGAAAATAGGTTGCATGACTAACTAGCTATAAAAAGTATCATTTGGTCCCTCCAATGATGGGAATTGAAATTGCTGCCACAGGTAATTACTTGGACTACCTCCTCTAAGGTTTTCTAATCGTCTGAGTTCAGCAAAAAAACCATAGTCTCCATCTTGTAGGTTCATACCAATAGCTTGCTGACCTCCTACATTATTCCATACATTATATCCCTCTCCTTCTTGGAAATGATCTTGTTGCTGAAAATGGATGCTGCCCTCATCAAATAACATTTGTTCTTCTTGTTGGAGGTTCGGCATCTGATTTTGCTGACCTTCTCCGATATTTGGCCATAAATCCCTCATCAAATCCTAATATAATGGAAGACATATTTCATGATCAGCACCTAATACTTATGAAATTAAAAGGGATGAAATGATATAAGATGAATAAAAGCAAGATTCCGAACAAACCTCTATAGTCTCCTTAGGTAACTGAAGATCAACTGAAGCTTCTATCGTCGGCGATGCTGAACCTTGACTCGACAATACTGACTCTTCGTTTAAGATTTGTGCATTTTGACTTTGATATGGAGGCACACCTTTAGTTGATAAATCAAAATCTCGGTGCTCATTATTTTGAAGTAGTGCCACATTATTAGTTGATACCATTTCAATGAGGCCTTGATTTTGATGAGATGGCACACTTTCAGTTGATGATTCTTTCCCTTGATGTAACATAGATCCAAGTTGAACTTGGTCTACTTGGCTCAAGCCACTTGTATTGTTATGGTTGCCACATTTGTGGCTAAGCTGCTGGATGTGGCGGAGAATAGGATCCATAGGGAGTCCAAGTCCTTCATATGTAGGATTATAAATTGAGGACTCGAACCTGAAAATTAAAACGTGAAATAAAACTTTATACTATTTAAGTAAATAAAAACTGTGAATTTCATTCTCTTTATTTTATTTTATTTTAACTTTTTTTTTCTTTTTTTTTTTTTTGGGGGGGGGGGGGTCAGTTAAAGATCCCGTAACTCAAAATTTCAAAATTTAACTATGACAGGTTATTGTATTTAGAATTTATTTTTGGGTTTTTTTTAGTGGTAACAAACCTTGTTAAAACTGCATGTTGTAACAAGGTCTTTCACCATAATATTTATACTAATCCTCAAATGATATCAAAACTGTCTCTGTCATTGAGGTTTTCATATGACCCTATGAATGTGAGTTAAAAAATACAACGGAATTAATTACAACTGCATATTTTAACAAAACACTTATTACATTCAGACGGACCCTCTATATTTTGATAGGTAACATACCATGTAGTAGGGGGGAAGGTTTGTGCCTGATTCAGATTTTGGTTATTAATGATAGGGGTATTCATTTCTTGAGAATCCAAAACTGTTGGCACAACTTCTCTTTCATGGGCTACCTGCTTGAAAAGGTAACATGACAAATAATTATACATCTTCCAAATATCAAAACCATAGGAGTGAAACTAGGTAGAAAATGAAATAAAAAATAAATTGTTATGCGAAGGAAATTATTGATACCAAAAAGTTACAGGATGTCCCTTCGAGCTGTTGATTCATCACTGGCAGTCTCTCATGGCTAGTATCCTATAATTATCATGGTTAATGCAATTTAGGTCCATTGTTAAATATTAAGAAATTAAATATGAATTTGTACAAATAGGATTCAAACAGGATATAATACAATCCCATTCACTTGCCAAGGATGAAAGATCATAGTTTGTTGCTTTCGAGACTGTGAAAAGCCTTCCACGGCTAGTCAACTCCTGTAACCATTATTACAACGAAATATATGTCTTAAGTTCAAAAAATAAACAAAATTATTAAAGAAGTATTAGTGTGTTAGCTATGTAAAACAATTGCCTGTACCTGTAGTTTACTATGCTAACACAGCCATTTGAAGCAGATGAGTATAATATATTGATCAACATTCTTTTGTAATTACATGCATGAATTCAATCCTATTAACATACCATTTAGAGATGGCACAAGTTCCCATTTGTAGGTTTGCATTTTGCATGACCATTGAAACTACTTTGGGGTCAATTAGCTAGTCCATAAAGTCATCATGATTATTGAAAGTTAATTTTTTACTTCAAAGTTTAAACTAAAACATTGTACAGTAAATGATGATATATATTAGCTCTTTAACTCAATCATTAAATGTACTGGAACGGAGCATGCTAATTTCCCATTTATTTATTTGTTCTTTGCACCATTAAGAGTTTATCTTGATCAACCAGCCTTGTCCCATAAGTACCATTATCATAATTTTATTTTTTTAGGCCATTTAAACAACTAGCAGATTATCTAAGCTGTAGTATACTCAGAATTGATCATATTTGGAGGGAGAAAAATCTTTGTACTTTTTGGAATAATATTCATTATGAGGAACGTTTTCCATGTAAAAAAAATGGGGTATTCAGCCTTAATGGCTGGTTCGGTACTTTTCTGGGTTGTTAGAAATGTCGTTCCCACTAACAAACTCTTATCGTCTTCTTACAGTGAGTCATCACTATATATTTATCGCAAACCCTATATAGGTATATTTTCTGAAATATACATATAACCATGAGCCCTCAAGCCCATCAGGCTCTTTAGACTTATGATTGATCTTCAGAGTTAGCCCACAAACTCATGCGATGGAATACAAGACATCTTACTTCCAATACCTTCTCCATCCCTTTGTGGCTTTCTTCGATTTCTCCTGGCATGTTCATTCATCCATTGCAAATTTCGTTCTCATGGGTGAAAACAAAATCTCGGTCACAATCTCTTAACAGGTATGGTTGGCATGTATGATCCTCACATCTCTTGTCACCTTTGCTCGATTGAAGTATGTGTAGATTTGAAAGAAGAAGAGAAAATCAGATTAGATCTTTAAGCTTCATAAAAGGGATTTAATAGAAGGCTCACCAAATATGTCCTGCTCAGTTAAGGCTGTGACAGAGTTGGGGCTTTCTAATCTATCTAAAGCTAAGAAATTAGTACTAGGATGATGTAACGATAGAATGTGGTTCTACTCCAGTGGTGATTTTTATTTTTACTTTTACTTAGATTGCTTTAGTAGAAAACAGAAAAGATAATAAAAAGATACAGTGGATCCTCTCAAATGAAGGAGCCATACAATGAACCTCCACAAAAGAATGGGAAGGCCCTAACAACTCACAATGCAAAACCCCCCAAGACCGAGAGGAACACGAGGATCATAAAAAACAGACATCACACTATAATCTGGCCATCCCATGGTCCTTTTGCCAGCAATGGTTCTACTTCAAATCATACCTTTCTTCTATCTCATAAATCTCATAGAAATCACTCATTCATACGGAGAGGCTAATGTTATACTAGCGAAAGGAACGGTTCTCGAAGGGACATTCCCCCAGTTAGATCTCCCAATATCTATATGGAATGAGATCTCTTGGGATTCTCAAACTAGGGTTAGTTGTCATTTTGTATCCTAGATAAATTCCTATTTGTGATGCAAATGGGCTCGTGCAGATGGCAATGCTAAAGGTGGGCAACTATTTCATCTTATTTTGTTTCCATTTGGGTATGTCTAGACATGAATCCTGTACATCTTCTTTTCTAATATTCAATATATATTTCATGTAGAAGTTTGGCATTAACAAAAAAAAAAAAAAAAAAAAGGAAATAAAAGGAAGGCATGGATATGTTCCGATATTTACTTACTAAGAAGTTAATGGAGGTTCTCATGTAGTATTAACTCTCACTAAAAAAAAAAATGCTCTACCACAATTTCCTATTTGTTAATCTATACATGTCATGAAATAGGAAATCATTGTTATATTTATATAGTTCTCGGGTTCATAAAATAAATTAAAAGAGTTAGTAATATTTATTACTATCATGTAATCACTACTACTCATAGAGCAAGGAGATAAATCACAGGTTTTCCTATGTTGCAATATCATCGATACTACCTGTACAATCATCCCCTATAATGGTTATGGTTATCAAAGTGTATTTTGTTAGATCTTTCTCTAAACTGATATTTGTTAGTGTTGATGTACTTGTACTGTGAATCTGATCAAATCTCCTACCATATATAGAAGAGCTACTATTAGCTCCGTATGCTGATTACTCTGTTTTTGTAAGTCTCTCTTAAAAGTAATGACTAATCTATCCCTATAAAAATCATGGTAATAGTATTTAAAGTTTTCAAGTTATATTATAGAATTAAAAATTATACAAGAAGTTTATGGAATTGAAATACAGGTTTTCTGTTAATATTACAATGAATTATCAAAAGGTTTTTAATTTTATTAAATTACCATATTGTAGCTATCATATGCTCCGTCATGCTGACTTAATTGTTGTGGCACTGTTGAAGATGCACTGTGGTCAACCATCTCCTGCATACAGCATGATTAATTAAATGCAGAACCTTCAACTCATGTGAAAAACTAGAAAATATTATAGAAGAAGTACTGCTGCATCGAGTGATCTCTATTTTATTCTCGGTATCGGTTTACAATTTTTGTTTTCGTTTAGCTAAGAGGTTTGATGTTGTGAGTTCTTGCTGATGGTAATGTCAAAGATGTAATCTCTCAAAACATCCTACTGTCGGATTGGTGTATTCTTCCCAGTTAGGTGTATTCTTTATTATTTTATTAATATATTCTTTTGCCAATCATTAGAGAGAGAGAGAGAAAGAGTCCAATAGGATCTACAAGCTCCTGTAGCCATTATGAATTTTAGAATGTAGGTTTCTATTTTCTAGTAGAAAAAATACTAGTAGAGAAAGTAATAATTCATATAAAGTACTACTATAAATCTACACAGTTATTACTGTTACCATAGTGAGTTGCAATATGTCTGCATTTGTTTGTTTTATTCACATGTAAGAATTAGAGAAGAATTTTTTTAAATGATTTATTCCCTTCTCTCTTTCACAAAGAGAATAGCGTCTTCTAGGAAAGAGGAAAGGGAAAGGGGTGCATTATGCAAATTTGTTATTGATATCTGACAAGGTATCAATTAATTTTTTACCTCTTTTTTTTTTTTTGTTCTACACATTCGTTCTAGTGAAAGTAATTTTTATTACTTCATATGTTTATATGAAAATTAGGCAAGATAATGACAACTTTTGACAATGACATAATGATGGATCATATCTAAAAATTTTGTAAAAATCTTTTTTTACTCATGACTTACAATTCTTTTAAAAATAAGACAAAAAACACTTAAATTAAAATACTATATTCTAAATATACCTATAGAATTGTCATTCAGACACTTCCATGAAAATTCCATAACCACAATCTTATTGCATACCATCAAATTGTCATAGATTCTCAATTGTGTAGTTGTATTCTTGTGGAATTATTGATCGTATCTCATGGCTAACAAGTCCTTATAGTTTACGCAAAACTATATCAGATTATACACAAGTGCCAAATTGTCTGCAAGGATAAAGAGCATATCTCTTCCCCCTTTTGACCACTTAGATTTCAACTTTTGAGTTCTTAATATATCATTCGGTCTTCCTTTCCCAATAGTGGTTGGATCGACCAAGGTTGTCTTGCCTAGTTGGCATGTTTGTATTGTTCCTTTTTTTTTTTTTTTTTTAATTTGATTACCTATAAAAAAAATCCAAATGCAAAATTGTCAACTTTGAGGAACTAAATTTAATTCATATACCTTTGAGGAGCTGTAAGAGGTTCTTGCATGGTTATTGGTCCATTGCGCAGCCATTGACCATTCCTCATTGCCGAGTTGGCCCTATAGTCATCATGATTACGAAATACAGATTTTTTTTTTTCTATATTTTTTTATTAAAAATCAGCAAAGAATATGTTAACAGACATAAAAAAAGATGTTATACCGTTAAAAGTAATACCAAAAAAAATAAAAATCAGAGAAGATATAAAAATAATATAATATGGACATGGTCGTAATATCCATTTTCACATACTGTAGAGAAGTTATCAGTGATCTCCATCGGATGATTTCGGAATTGCTGGCCAGTTGATAGTGCCATTGGATTGGAGACTACCTATGATCATAAAGAATAACAAAATTTAAAATGTTGATTGCTACAATAAGTTGTCATGAATAATTCAAATATTATTAAAAACATGAAGGGGTAAGGTGATTATATACCGTGGATGAGGGACTAATAATGCTTCCAATATGTTCATTTGTTTGCTTCTGGATCATCGGTGGCAAATCAGGCCCGATCAACCCCTATAGTCATTTTGATTATCAGATAATAGGTTTTTAGTTTGTCTATAAAAAAAAAAGGGTTGTATTAAGGAGTTTTTTTAACAAAATGGAAAGATAATCGGCCAAGGATATTTGTATTAGTACTAAGGATTGTACCATAGAAGAGCTGCAAATTAAGTATCCAAAATCCTCTCTTCCTAGAGGTTCGGAAGGAGGGACAGCGCCCCCGTTAGATGGCCGACACTTTGGGCTCAGGTGAATTCAAGCCCTCCATCCGAGCCAACACCCCCTTGTCGGCTCAACATGTCTGCTCGGATGGAGGGCTCAGATTCACCTGCGCCCCAGGTGTAGGCCATCTAACGGGGACGCCCCCTCTACTTCCCGAATCTCTGGGATGAGAGGATGTGGATCCGCAAATTAATCCCATTTCCATATACTTGGGGATCAAAATTGGAACTATATTATGTTGTGGCCTTTGCTATCATTTCCATTTCCCAAATTAGAATCTATGAATATCAATACTATTAAAAGTCAAGATTTAAATTTGCTAATTGGTAATTTTAGTGCCGTGAATGTAATTCTATTCCTTACCATAGTAGGGACTAGATTGGTTTTTGGTTGATGATTTGATTGTTACCTTCTTCGATTGTCATCATCCATTTCCTTATATAATAGAATTTTGATTAGTATCCAAAAGGATATTGCTACTAGATTAATGCTAAGGGATGCTAGAACAAGCAAGGATGCTGGTACTAGTCTTGCTGTTGGTGATGGGTCTTTAACGAATGCTACTATTGGTAGTTGTTCCACCTCAATAGAATCAACAGGATCTACTATTGAGGGTGGCTTTGTGGGAATAAAGGCTTTGAAAACATTGACAAATCAATGACAGGGTTGATGAAACTGAGGAAAGCAAAGGGGAAAGGCTGCTAATTCGAAAGGCAGAAAAAGATGGGTATATGGTGCCATCCCTGCGCTTCTTGTTTAGACGACAAGCCAAGCTATGGATTGGCCAACTAAACAACAAAGACCGGGAGCATCAAAGAATACATTTTAGTAGCAGAATTGTGAACGTACTCCTATCCTCTTGCATTTGAGGCTATAGCTAGAGTTGTTGTGTATGAGCGGCTTTAGCTGAGCTGACATACTACCACCTAACATTACGGAAGTAGGACTACTACATAGTTCCTAGGACAGAGTTACAGACCATTAGCTTTGGGGGCTTGGTGAATCCAACCATTGACTTCCTGCAGTCACAAAGGACGGCAGTGATGTCTGGAATGCCCGAGATATTGCTTATAATTCCTTCCAGAATAGGCCTTAAGTCATTGATTCAAGTCTTGGGAATTGAACTGCAAGTCAAATGATTGTTTCAAAAGGTCGACACTGAAAGGAAGTAGAAGGTAAAAAAGCAAGATTTGTAAAAGGCTAGACAGGTTATATTGGGGTGGATTAGCTTCTAGTGAAAGAACAAGGAGGTTACTTACCTAAGAGCTAAAAGGGGGAAGAAAAGAGATAGAGCTTGAGTGTGGAGCTTGCCTTGGCATACTTTTCTTTGTTCAACTGGGCTTGCTCGCTTAATGGCCTTGGTTATTGCCAGTTAGCTCCATGAGAATTAATAAGTTTCAAATGGTCTTTCTCCGATTTCCAAGTTGGATCAACTGGTTCATTGGGCTTGGCTGGTGGACTAGAAAGGGACAAGAAAGTGGCAAGCTGATTGTGTAAGACCACTTAATAACCCTAATTATGGCATGTCTTCCCACCACATAGACTCTGGAGTCGGAAGAGCTAGGACTAAATATTGCTTATCATAGTTGGGTAAATGTACATACTCTTTTTTTTTTCCTTGGATCTTTGAATAAGATGTGGAAGCAACCATGAACCCTAAGGTATGAATAGCTAGTTGTTATTTCTGTTGCTGAACAAATCAACATAATTAAGCTTAACCGGAAGCAGCATTGCAAGAAGTCTACTTCCGGATTCACTTTTTTTTCGGTGTACTCGGAATCTACTTTACAAAACCATTTGAGCACTATAAATTGTTGGGATGACCTTTAGCTCATCCCAATCACTGCATTCGTGAGCTAGTGGTTGCATTGAAGGCTTGGGACCTCTCCACTTCTAATCCCTTAATCTTTCCCTCTTCTTTAACACCAACCACCATTAGAGGGTGATTATGCATCGAAGAGGACCCCAAGGCCCGAGCATAAAACAAGTAAGTATTGTCTATCCAAATAAACAACTATGACTATGAAGGGGAGGGGCTACTTACATGATGGGTGTTGTGGGGGAGAGTACAATCATAGGGATCATCGAAGATTTAGGGGTAGGGATTGATCCTCCATAATTTTTGGAATGGTATATAAGATGAGTAAAATAATGGGGGTGATGTTGGACCTAGGACATTATGCCATTTTGTCTTTCGTGAAGGGAATAAGAGCCGAACAAGCTTTAACACCTTAAGGTGGTATTCCCCATACTCATTGTTGAGACCTTAGCCTTGGGGACCCAAGAGAAATCTAGCTATAACCCCTCATGGATCATAGACAGACCGTGATTGGAAGCAGACCCGGAAGATGTTTCTTCTAGATATACTTTCGGGAACCATAGTGCATTCACATGGAACTCTCTGTGTTGTACCAGAAGAAGTTACCAGAAACATTTCTTTTGGATCTACTTTTTCCGGTTAGTGTAATCCATTAGCCTATAGAATCCCATAAGCTAGAATCAGAAACAAAGTGCTTCCGAGTCAACCAACTACTGTACCGGATGTAATTACCAAAAGATATCACTTCCGGGTGTCCTTTTGATCATCGCAAGGTGTTTCACAGAGAACTCTCTATGGCATACCAGAACAAGTATGACCGGCTCACGTCTTTTGGTGGGGATTAGGAACACTATTTGGGGTATTGGGTATGTTTCCAATGCAGTGGTTGAACCCTTAAACTATGTTAGGGCATGTATAAGAGTTTTCCTGGTATTAAGGGACCTCGTTAAGTATGAACCTCATCAAACACTAATTCATTAAAAACTAATAGGTAATTCTTTGCAGGGATCTAAGGGTGGTTTACTGGAGTCTTCTCCATCTAACTATTGATCATTACTAGATGAGGGATTCAAAGTCTGATTTATTTTCGATGTTTCTTTCATATCATGCATTAATACATATATTAAACTGCTGCATTCCACATTGTCATGTCATGAACTGTATTTTTTGAGCATGCATTTTTCATAAATATGAATGATGTTAAATGTTGTATAATGATTCTGATTGTGACTCAAATGGAGTACAGGGACCGAGGTACTAGTATGGTGGCTGCCACTTGGGTTTGTAGATAGTCATCTTGGCAAAACTACAATGCCCAAGGGGCGGGGTCATGAGTTGTAGCTAGGGTGATGTCCAACATGTTACCCTAGTAGTGGATGCAACACCCAAGTTACTGGGGTCTATAGTCCCAACTGGGGTACATGTATTGTGTATTTTTGTTTGATACTCGAGTGGAGTACGGAGACCGAAGTATTTGTACTGTGACTGCCATTCGGGTTATTAGGTAGTCACCCTAGCGAAACTACGACACCTGAGGTATTGGGGTTAGGAGTATTAGCTGGGGTGCTATCTGACTGTTACCCTAGTAGAGGATGCGATGCCTGAGCTATTGGGATCTATAGTCCCTGCTGGGGTACAGTCTGCCTATAAACTTACTTGCTATATAAGTTACCTTGGTTAGTGGAATATGTAGAATCCATGACTATGACTCTTGCTAGTAGGGGTTGACGTACTAGCATAGGCTCATTCCCTCTATACCGAGGTACTGGCAAGAGGGATGGGGGTAGTGGGACCGGGACCCAGCCGCAAGGAGGGAGCCTATGGATTGGGTGGTGCGCATACTTGGTTGCGATGCTGTTGTATGTGTGTCATCTATGGGGTACAGGTTTCCACAGTGGCCGAATTATGGCGGTGTTTCTCTGTGCTTCTCACAAGGTTCGAGGAAACAACACCCGAGGTGAGGGGTGAGTCCTAGGATTGACCTATAACAAATTGTTGCCAGACTTAAACAATAATCAAACATGCATTTGTGTGGTCGTATGACTGTTTCCCTCACTAAGCTGTGGTTTGCTTACTCTATATTTTATTATAGTTTTAATTGTTTCAGCAAGTGTATTGACTCTCGCTGTGGTCATGGCCAGCTGGTGGTCCTAGAGTTGAATCTGTTTGTTTTCCTTATACAATTTGGGTATACTATTAAATGGTGGGTTAGATAATGGTATATTTATATTTTGAGTACACCTGTTGTAAGAGCATAACTAAAATACATCTGGTCGATTTAGAATGGGGTGTAGAAGTGTTGGTATCAGAGCGTCTTAGCATTATGCACTTAACCAATCCACCACTGATAGATGAGATTACCGGACAAGTGTTATGTAATTAAGAGTGATTAAAAACCTTATAAGTACCAACGAGATAATGTAATTTAGAAAATCTATTCATTGTCAAACCAAATTAGTGGGAATTAATAAAGATAATAATACATTTATGTAAGGGACCGATCTTTCATTGATATGGAAGTTGGTATAAAAATTGGGTTAGATTCAGCCATCAAAGTCTTTCCCTTTCAACAAACGAAAAGTTCATAAAACTGAATAATACAGTTCATAAGGATGAGATTGCCTTACTATTGACTTCTAATAGATCAATACAAGGCTTAATATGGTCCATATACCAGATTCTTACCCCAAAGCATAAAGGAAAGGAAAGCATAAGAAAGTAGGCATGTGTATGTGGTAAAATTTTCTTGGGCTGTGCTGGGCCATTGTTTTGATTTTCCGTGCAAGCCTGAGTTAGACATGGGGAACGTCGGGTGATTTGCAAAGCCTCCTTAGCTGAGGTTTCCATGGCATTAACAAGGTTCTGGCATGAAAGCACACCAGCTTGGGTCAAACAACTGTTCAAAACATCTTGCTCTTGTTTCATATGATCCAGCCTCAGAATGATTTCAGTGTGAGCCTCTTGCCCCATAATGAGTGGTATTTCCTTCACCGAAGTATCTGTGCAATGATGGTGCTGCCACATAACCCTCATAGGCTGTCGACTTCCTTCCATAGTAGGTTCGGATGAGGAGATGCATACCCTTCTTGGTGCCATGTTACTTGAGGTTGACAAAAGATTTAAGGTTAAGACGAAATACCAAAATATGCAAAGATGAGAATGATCAACAATGGAGATTGCCTTTGAGTCCTTTGTATACCAAGGAGCGAAATGTTTCCAGTTCATTCTACTATTTTTTCACGGCTATGGGTGACCATCCCCATGAGTTTTCCATGTGATGTCTCAACCATTGTGGAAGCCCTGTAATATGGAATCGAAAACTTTTGCATATCATATGTTGGTATTACATAACCAATGCGTAACCGTTCATTTCATATGAAAGCTCATGGAAGCACATAGGGAATTTAAAGGTAAATGAAAGACAATGTAGGATGACACTAAAATTTTTGTGGGTTGGGGGTGTTTTTCCAATGAATAGATAAGTATACCTTGCCTTAAGATTTTTGGATGGGCATGGAAAGGGATGAGCTAATGGATTGAACCAATCAATGGGGTAAACCATCAAACACATTGTGCATTATGTGAGCAATTTGTGTGAGGAGAAACGCCACAACATCGAGGAGTTATGGAAAACATTAGTTAGGGATTGAAGTGGAGGGAATGAATGTAAGAGATTATTAGAAAAAGTAACCAATGACAATGAGGAATCATCGTACGTGGATAAGGTTTTGCTTCGAAAGCCTAGAAGAGTCCAAAAGTCTTCAAAAAAAAAATAGCCAACAATAACGCCCCTTTCTTCCGCGCACACAAGCTGTAAGAAGAATTTAGACATGCACAATATTTATAAAATTGCATAAGCTGGAAGAAGTTCTGGATGTATTCTTTCGAATGATTATATAAAATTGTTGTAAAGAAGCGGAGCAAGATCCGAAGGCACCTTATTTCGAGTAAACTTCTAGTATGTCTCAATGGGTTCCTGTAGGAAAGCGGAAGATGCCGACTGGATAAACTTTTTACAGGCAAGATCTTCTGGTGGAGCTTCTAAGGAACAATTTTATTTTAGGGGAAATTCAACCCTCTCCTCATTGCTTTATGAGTGATTGTTGCGTGGAAGTGAAATCATGCATTTGGACCTATGTGCATTATACTACAGGGATTTAAACTAACGCATGCCTAAACTCCGGATTTAATCGTAAGGATTCCCACTCCTTAGCCTCTTGAAGTACTAGGTGATTTCTAGCAATACTCTCGACGATGGATTTAGTAGGGTAGCAGTGTAAGGAAATTATTGAGATAACTAGAGCGAGCCATAGGTTACTCTTGATGAACTCATTGATATGATGGGGTATAGAAAGATATTGCCCTAGTGTTTTACAGCAATACCCTTCTACTACAAAAAGTGTGGTAGCAATTTTAGAACATTCTATACGCCCCAACATATGGGACTAGTTAACATTATGCATTATGATGATGTCCATGATTTTATTAATGCTTATGTGATCTCTGGATTTAATTCCAATACTTGGAACCCCTTTCGGCCTCCCACGTAAGCCAAAATACCTAGTGTTGATGATGCCAGAATTTGGTCAGGATCTTTCGTTCCTCCTTTTCCATCAATTTTCAAAATTCCAAAGGTATCTTAACCTTTGCGGATAAATGAGTCACCCATCAACAACCATTAGGTTTTCAGTTGGGGGTATCGGCCAAGTGGAATGAGCAGTACGACATAATTCCACTTTGGCATTTGTTTTAATGGAGATGTTGGCGATTATGGGAGTACACAAACAAGATCCTTAAGAACAAGCCGATCACACAGATCAAAACCACCGTGACCACCCTGGCCGCAACTGCTACTTCAAAATATATTAGTAATGACCCATGTCAGTCCAGGAGGTTAGAATATGGTCCATGACATCCTCAGACTTGGGCAATTCAGGAAATTCCTTGGACTCAATACCGTTATATCAGGCCCTGCAAGAAGGACCACAAGTTTTCCTGCTTGAGCCCTTTGCCTCACCTAACCCAGTGCAAGTTTTCAAGGGCTATGAATGCGTTCAACCCAGTCACTATGCAAGGTCTTGTACACTACCCCGTGTATAAGAGGTGCCACAATTTTCAGCGCTACTAGGCAATATCCCATGGGCAGGCTGTAGCTATGTTCGACTTGGGCACATATCTAGATATTGCTGGTGACCAAAGTCTTGCTTTCTCCGCGATTTCAATGGTACGGCCTCTAGAAAGGGTTTCGTGGGCAAATTCCCATCCACATGTAATCATTGTTGGTTTTGCTATCATGGATGGTATTTTACCTTGTTTGAAATTTTAGTACTATAGAATCATAAAGAGTACTTTGCTCATGCATTCAGGACAGGAGAATAAAGTATTCTTCATGATAAATACTCTAATCTCGATTGGCGGGGAATATAAATTAAAACAGATTGAGCTCCTAGCCATGAAAAATAAAAAGGGTACCACGGGGCTACCGGATTATTAGAGTGTTTTAACAGTAATCTAGCTCTCGAATGGAAAAATAGACTTGGAAAAGAGACTACTCATAGAGGGAATGATAGGGAAGGCAAAGTCGGATGCTATGGGTTACTGGAGGAAGTAGTAGGGAGTAAATTGTCTAAGAATGACTACTGTAAGCAGCTCGAATGGTATCATAAATAAGCTTCAGTAATAAAAGAGAAATGAACAGAGATATGTGATTGGAGACTAGGGGAAATATAGTTTTTGGGGAAAATATGTGGTACCAAGACCAACAATTACTTTGGGTTGTTTATTAGTCCAGGAAAGAAAGTTTTAGAATGGTGCTAAATAAAGTAACTGCCATAGAAGGGTCAAAGTGGTGACTATCCCTATTACAGTTAGATTACCTCAAGGATCAACCTTAAGCGCCTAGTTATTGCACACTATGATGAGAGAATTTGAGAAATTTATAAAATGAGAATTTAATGAAAAAAGGGAATTACGTGAGAGGATAGCATGAGACCATGTAAGGATAATGAAATTTTAGTCAATCATTAATGTCTAAACCTCATCGATAAAGTTTCATGTAAGGGGAGATCCTACTTCCAAATGAGAGCCCAGATGTTTATAGTAGGGTAATCCCACAATGCTTAAAGTGCACCCATGGTATACTATGGATAGGTTGGCAAGACTATGTGTAGACCAAATTGTGAGATAACACGGAGTTCCAATATGGATAGTCGGATAGAGATCCATTATCTGACTATAAGTTTGGAATTGTTGCAGCAAGCCCTGAATTTAACTGAAGAGTTTCAACCATAAAATCCTTAGTAACTATTGTTCCATGCCCGTAAATGATAAAAATATGTGGACGTGTGCGGTCAAATGTCATAGTGCTTATACTAACTTTTGGATATAAAAATTTCAAGTCCCAGTCCTCACCGCAAGTAATGTTGCTATGCAACCATCCATGTGCGAGACCCCAACCTTTGGGCCTTCCCATTGCAACTGAGGTGTGTGCGGTGAATGAGAGTTTTAATCCCACCCTGGCTATCCCCACTAGCATCACCCTCATTCTGAGTCGTGAGTACCACATCTTGCTTTGGAGAACATGTCTAGGCATGGGGTCACCACCAAGGGGACAAGGGAGTGAGCAGCACCAACATCTATCAGCCAGCCCATGGCAGTAGCAATAGTTGTTGACCAAGTTGTTGACAGCCCCCCAGCCCATGTTGTTACTTGTAACGATCTTTGGGGCACCGATAATTGTCAGCCTGTAAGATTCCTTTAATTACCCAAGCATGAGGCTGCTCCACATCTTCAGGTCATAGCTCTTCTGAGCGTGATGAAGGCCCTGCGTAATTTGCAGCATATGGATCCCCAACATTTCACCAGGCGAGACATAGACCCATGCATCTCGTAAGATGGATCCAGGCCATGCAGGGGACTCTAGGAAACCCCCGATACTCTGAGGTGTAGAAAATCCTGTACGTAACCTTCCAGCTTGAGGGCGAGACTATGCATGGAGGCTAGGCATATGGCCAACCCTACTACAATGTCACGGGGTGATCACGTAGGAGGTAATCCGAGAGGCCTTCTTTGCCAACTACTTTCCCCATGGGCTCAGTCCAAGAGACAACGTGGTGGCAATCATGAGGAGAATCAAAATGCACTCCATGGAAAGAAATACATTGAAATTCAGCATGAATGTTGAGAAACTCAGCCAAACTAGTGTAGCCAACAAGGAGGTGACAAAACAGGTAACCCAAATTTCGAAAACAAAATTCTTATACGGTTGGGGGAGTTGTAAGACCCCCACATAACTCTTATTATGGCAGGTCTTCCCACCACATAGACTCCAGAGTAAGAAGAGCCAGGGCTAAGTGTTGCTTATCATAGTTGGGTGAGTGTACATACTCATTTCTTTTGTTCTTGGATCTTTGAATAAGTTGTGGAAGCAACCATGAACCCTGGGGCATACATAGCTAGCAGGGATTTCTGTCGCTGAACAAATCAACTAATTAAGTTTAACCTAAAGCAACACTAGAAGAAATGTGCTTCCGGATCTAGTTCTTCCGGTGTGCTCGGAATCTACTTAACAAAACCATTTGAGCACTATAAATTGTTGGGATGAGCTTTAGCTCATCCCAATTGCTGCATTCATGAGTTGGTGGCTGCATTGAAGGATTGGGATCTCCCCACCTCTAATCCCTTAGTCTTTCCTTTTCTTCAATCCCAACCACCATTGGAAGGTGATTATGCATCGAAGAAGACCCCAAGACTCGATAGTAAAACAAGTAAGTATCGTCTAACAAAATAAACAACTATGACTATGAAGGGGAGGAACTACTTACATGATGGGTGTTGTGGGGAGAGCACAATCTTAGGGATCATCGAAGGTTGGGGTTAGGGATTGATTCTCCTCAAGGTATGGAATGGTATATAAGATGGGTAGAATAATGGTGGTGATGTCAGACCTAGGGCATCATGCCATTTTGCCTTTGTTGAAGGGAATAAGAACTGAGCAAGCTTTGAGACCTTAGGGTGGTATTCCCTACACTCATTGTTGAGTCCTTAGCCTTGGAGAAAGAAACCCCAAGAGAAGTCTTGCTAAAACCCCTCATGGATCGCAGACAGAACGTGACCGGAAGCAGACCCAAAATATGTTACTTTTGGATATACTTTATGTCACTACAGTGCATTTACAGGGAACTCTCTATGTTGTACCTGAAGAAGTTACTGAAAACATTTCTTTTAGATCTACTTCTTCCGATTAGTGTAATCCATCAGCCTATAGAAGCCCAGAAGCTAGGATCGAAAGCAAAGTGCTTCCGGGTCAACCAAATGGTGTACCGGAAGTAGTTACTGGAAGGTATCATTTTCGGGTGTCCTTCCGATCATCGCAAGGTGTTTCACAGAGAACTCTCTGTGGCGTATTGAATGAAGTATGACCGGAAGCAATACCTTTGGGTCACTTCTTCCGGTGAGGATCAGGAACACTATTTGGGGTGCTGGGGGTGTTTCTAACATAGTGGTTGAACCCTTGAACTATATTGGGCATGCATAAGCATTTTTGCGCGATATTAAGGTACCTTGTTAAGTATGAGCTGCGTCAAACACTAATTCATTTCAATCTAGTAGGTAAATCTTTGTAGGGATCTTCATTATCCACAAATCATTCCCGTAATAATAATGAGAATTTCTACTTAGTATCAACATGCAATATGGGCAACAACAACATAATTCAGCCTATTGACTTACTGTAGAGACAGGATTGGTTCCCCTTTGTTTATTAGTTGATTGTTCCATTCTTATTACCCACCTCTCCTTGCTGTAATAGTTACAAAAATTTCTATTTAGGATCGACAAGCATTGTGAGAATTACATACATGAATGCAATCTCGTGGATTAGTTAGCTACCATTCTCTTGTATGTTGCTAACTTTCTTCTATTATCATTGTCTAATACTATTGCTCCTTGCTATAATAATTAGTAAATTTCCACTTAGGATCAACTTACAAAATGAGAATTAGTGACACATGAATGCAATTTTTTCACTTACCTCTGTTACCATTTCCAGATCTGTTGAGAATTCTCTTCCACTATTATTACCCACCATTCTCTCCTATAATAATGCATGCAGAATTTTTCTTTAGGATCAAACATTAAGGCTCTTGTTAGTTGGAAGTGAACTAAAGTAAATAAAAATTTTAAAGGGTAACATGAAATAAAATTGACATATACTAGAAAGAAATCATACAAGAAATTTTAATTGGGTATTTGGTTGGAAGTAAAGTGGGCACACAACATATATAAGATAGAATGTGTGAAAAAAATTCAATACTATTGTGATTGAAAAGTTAATTAGAATTCACTTATCGTATTTAGTATTTTTTGAGTTTGTAATGTAATTGTCCTTGGTAATAATTACAAAAATTTCCATTTTATTTTTGTTCTAATCTAACTTTACAGTACTTTACTTAGCAACCGACTAAATGGGGCTTAAATGTGGGCACTTATCCAAAGAATATTGTATTATATTTCACGTGCCAAAGCTATGATTGGATTTGTTGCAAATTGCTGATTAATTACCCATTGATTTTTGCTGTAATAATTCAAAAATATTCTATTTAGAATCAGTACACAACGAAGGATTTAGATGCGAATGCAATCATATATAGAACATACGTACCATAGGAGAGATGGGATTGTTCCACATTTGCTTATCCGTCGATGATCTCTTTTGATTATCATTACCCACAAATCGTTCCTATAATAATCAGTAGAAATTCTATTCAGTGTCAGCATACAACTTGGGCAATGCTAGCATGAATGCAGCCCATTGACCTACTGTTGAGATAGTATTGGTTTACCTTTGATTATTAGTTGAGTGCCCTGTTCTTTTCTCATTACCAACATGGTGTAATAATTACAAAATTTTCTATTTAGGATCAACATGCATTATGAGAATTAGACATGAATGCAGTCCTATGGGAATATAAGTTAGCTACCATTCTTTTCTCTGTCGTCGATTTTCTTTTATTATCATCACCTGATACTTGCTAAATAATCAGCAAAATTTCACTTAGGATCAACATATAAAATGACCATTAGTGAATCATAAATGCAATATTTTCACCTACCACAGCTAACATTGGATTTGTAACCATTTCCTGATCTATTGATAGTCTTCTTCCATTATCATTACCCACCACCTTCTCTTGTAATAATGCACCAAGAAATTTTCTTTAGGATCAAACTTTAAGTCTCCTCTTAGTTAGAATTGAATGGAAGGAAATTAAAATTTTCAAAGGTAACATGAAATAAAATGAAATGAGAAAAAAATCATATCATGTTGATATATCCAACTTAAAAGCTTAAGCTCCTAAGTGCAGATGCAGACACCAACAAATATATAAAGGCATTTAAGGTCCCGACATTTTCCAATGTGGGATTACTTTCAATACTTCCCTATTGCCTCTCTTTTGGGTGGCAGTTCAAGTGGCATATGTGCTGGTCCCTCTTCTATGTGACCATGCATAGATGTTTAATGAACGTATGATGACCCTAAAGGCTTTGATACCATGATGAAACAAGATAAGAGAGAAAGTTTATAAAAAAGTATTATGTATTGCTTTCGTCAACCATGAAGAGATTGAGATTAAATAGATGAGTACATGAGTGTTTTATATAAGAAGGCAAGTGATGAGATAATCCTATACAAAATAGCTATGGTTTGATGAAGATAATAAGTTAAGATAAGAGTCTAGCTAAGAGTCCATTGTTGGTTCCCTTCACGCATGCACATACTCAGTGTTTGTTCCCTTCACCCACACATGTACTACAGATCGGAAGATGAGGTCACTATGATAGACACAATTTTATGGATATGACTCAATAGGTTGGAAGTAAAGTAATGTGAAAACATGTTGGGCACACAACATATTTATGATAGGGTGTAAAAAAATTTAATTCCGCATTGATTGAAAGTTAATTATGTTAGGGATGAATGCATAACCAAGAGAAAGAATGAAGATTAAGAAAAATATACAAACACAGGATTTGATGTGGTTCAGCACCCAAGCTGGAATGCCTACCTCCACCACAGAGAAACAGATAAATATTTATTGCCAAGAAACCTTTACAGCTCTCTCTACCTGACAGAATGTTCTCCTTTACTCAGACCTTACCTAGGGTTTTCCCCACAGAGACAATATATAGGGATCCCTAGAAACTAATTCTCATACAATTATAAGTTTACCCCTGTAATGTAATAGACCCAAACTCTAATACAAGTACTACCCTTATAACTGTGTAGATCCCATAGAATACAAGACACCAAACCCAATAAATCTCCACTTGGCTTGGATTTTGCAAGCCACCTTGAAGAAGAACTCGTTGATGTCGATTCTGTAACTCGTCCATCGTCTCTGCCAAACCGCTACACCTAAAATTGGCATAGATCACATCCCGTCCGAGTGTCCCACACTGCTTACCACCGTACAAAGTAATGTGATTCCATCTCTCCCACTACTGCAGCATCACTGGAGAGATCATTTCCACTTACAAAATCCGAAGCGAAAGAAACTCGTTTCTTCCCAGATCTGCACTTGCTCAAAACTTGAACTTCCTGTAGTCTCTATCTTTCATCTGTACCCTAGCCTGAGTTCCAATAGAAGCATCATCTGTTTCAACACTCCCTGCAAAGTCTATATAAATTTCAAACCATATGTCCCTGCATCACAACCATGGCCCCTATAGAGACCTTAAGAACTCCACCTTCAGATGGTCACATGTAGCCTCTCGTGTCCAGTGTTCCCAATGAAATCAGATTCTTCCTCAAATCCGGCACAGTCTAACCCAAGTTATTGTTCGCACAATCCCATCAAACATGCAAATCCGTAGAGTCATAATCCCAACAACCTTGCTTTCAGTATCATTTGTCATTCTGACCGTACCCTTATCACATTCATGATATATAGCAAACTGTTATCTAACTAAATACATATGAATTGAATAACTCGAATCTAAAATCCAGTCTGAAGTATTCGCACCTGAGGAAGTAGTGAGATAAATATTTATACTACTCCACTCTCTCGTGACACCAACAGTAGATATTTTTCTCCACTCTCCTTGTCTTCCTTTTCCTTTTTATCCTCTTTATGCTTTGGACAATTCCTTCTTATATGACCTTCCTCATCACAGTAATAATAAATTATTTTGCAACCTTGTGACTTGGAGCGACCCCTATTCTTGCCATATTCTTGTCTCCCATTTCATCTTCCTCTACCCTAACCACCAACTGTAACCAAGGCATTACTCTCAACTGACGTCCCCTCATCACTATTTTTCTATCATGTCTCATTCATCAGCAAAGCAATAATAACATTATCAAGTTTGAGGGTATCCTTACTAAATAAAAGTGTAGTTACAATGTGATCAAATGAAAGAGGTAATGAGGCCAACAGGAGAAATGCCTTGTCCTCATTTTCAATCTTTACATCAATGGTAGATAACTTCGTCAGAATCCTATTGAACTCGTCAATATGCACCTCAAATTTTACTCCATCTGACAAACGAAAGCCATGTAATTGTTTCATAAAAAACAACTGATTTGTCAACGACTGGTATTATACCTATTTTTCAACTTTGCCCAAACTTCTTCTGGATCTTCCAAACCAATAACCTCATGAGGAGTGTTATTTTTCAGAAACAACTAGATCATGCTATTTGCTAGATCCCTTAACTCTAGCCACTCAATATCCATCAACTTTTCTGGTTTGTCAGATTTCTTCTTGAAAGCCTTAACAGTCCCCTCCCGCGTAAGAATATTCTGCACCCATTGTTGCCACATGGTGAAATCATTATAGCCATTAAAGGGTTCTATAGAGAAGTTTGAATCCTTCGTGGCCAATCGATTAACTCAATCTTTACCTTCTGTGCCAGCCATCAACTTCCAAGAACTTCAATCATCATTGATCTTGCACAAGATTGTCCGATCGATACCAACGATACCAAATCTATCTGATCCATACCTTTCAATGAATCTGTAGCATCCAAAAACCCTTGGAACAACAACCTTTGTGTTTTCCCCCTTCTCTTTGGATGATACAACGTACGATATGATGTCATACTCCCCTTTTTTTTTCACCCAAAATGTAAAAGCAGCTTTACTTTTAGGTTTTTTTTTCTTTCTCTTTAAACGTCCTTCTCTCCCTTTTTAGTTTTCACAAAAAGGAGAAATACTCTGATTCATAGAAAGGATTCAGTCCATGCAACACCTTTTTTTTTTCTCAAAAAACCTTTTTTACGTACACCACTTCAAAAACCTTCTCAAATCACAATCCCCTTACTTTTGGATTGTAATGATGACCCATAAAAAAAATTAATCAGAGTTAAAAGAGAAAAAAAAAAAAACAAACCTTCTTTCCTTTTGTTTTACATTTTCCTCTTCTCTCCGACCAACTTGTCAAGAAGAAAATTTCCCCTTTCTCTAAGAGATTTTGCACAACTCCCTTCTTCTTCCAGATCTGTAATCAATCTGTCGAACCTTGCTCTGATACCACTTGTTAGGGATGAATGCGAAACCAAGAGAAAGAATGAAGATCAAGCAAAACACACAAACTTAAGATTTGCTGTGGTTCAACACCCAAGCTGGAATGCCTACCACCACCACAGAGAAACAGAAAAATCTGTATTGCCAAGAAACCTCTACAGGTTTCTTCAGTTGACAAAGTGTTCTCCTTTGCTCAGACTTTACCTGGGGTTTTTCCTTCAAAGACAATATGTAGGGATCCCTAGAAACCCTAATTCTCACACAATTATAAGTTTACCCACATAAACCCAAACCTTAATACAAATACTACCTTTATAACTGCATGGACCCCACAAAATACAAGACACCAAACCCAATAAATTAGAATTTACTTAACGTATTTAGTATTATTTTAAGTTCGTAATATAAATGTTCTTGGTAATCATTACAAAAGATTCCATTTTATTTTTGTTTTGATATAACTTCAATGCACTTTACTTTGCATCCAACTAAATGGGGTTTAAATGTGGCCGTTAATAGCATGAATGTAATATATTTTCACATACCATATCCATGATTGGATGGTTGCCTCTTGCTGATTCCCAAATGGCCTCCTCTGGTTTTTCTTTATCCATAACTCCCTTCAGTATTAATTAGTAGTAAATTCTAGTTACGATGGGTTGTCATGTAGGGTCAAACATTTATCGGACTTGTGTTTTTTGTATTCCAAGTTCTATCATTAAGAAAATTGTAGCTCTTATGTATGTCTTTTTATGGAAGGGAGGAGTTGATAACAACTTCGTTCATACATTAGCTTGGGAATGATCTGTCTGCCTGAGAAAGAAGGGGGCTTAAGTTGTAGAGGGTAAAGCAAGTTAACAAGTCTGGTCATCTTAAGCTACTTTGGAGGAACACTTCGAAGAAGGCAGGTATCTAGATCAGTTGAATTAATGCTAAATATCTTAAGAAAGACTCCATTTACACTGTACGTTGTTCCTTTGATTCCTCATGGTTGAAAATCACATCATAACTAATTGATGATGGTTCCACCACTCGGCTATGGAAAGATAACTGGCATCCTTGTGGTGTGGTTCTCCCTTTGTCTGGCAATAGGAAAAAATGACATTGGTTTCCTCCATTACCTCTAGTATCTCTCAAGCTTACCTTTTTTATGTGGGACCAGCTTCCAAATATTGCTAGGGTTTTGTCAGGCTCTAGGGCTATGATGCAAGCCAAAAAAGAAAAACACAAAAAGATAGAAATGAAGAAGATTTTATTTCAAAATAAGGAACCGACTATAGGATAACAAGGGTTATAGGAACTTAGGGTCTCTTAGGGACTCACTCAACTCATGTATGGGACCTCCATTCATCAAGGGGGCTCATACATTGGTAGACCCACAATTCAAAAAAATACTAATCATTCTCTCTATCCCCTATATATATATAGCTTTTGAATTATGATCGCTAGAATATAGCCATTAGAAAAGAGTTGTTGAAGAGTGCCTTAAAAGTTGAAGCTCATTAAATACCTTGACTGCATCATTCTCCCTCACTTTGAAAGAACTCGTCTCCAGTTTGAATCAATCATTCTCAATGCCAAACTATCTTTTCAATTTATGCATGCTAAACCTAGGAATCTTTAGAATCAACTTTCTCTTATATTGGACTTGAAATAATTGTTCACCAAACGAATCAGAACTTGCCCTGTTACCAAGGTGATGCAAGACAAAAGCGAAAAACACGAAAAGATAGACATGAAGAAGATTGTATTTCAAAATAAGGAAATAACTACATGATAACAAGGGTCACAGGGGACCACTTAACTCAAGGGTCAGAGAGGACCACTTAACTCAGGGTATCTTGGGGACTTACTCAACCAAATTATGAGTTGAGCCCCCTCCTTTGAGGAAGATTGAAAGTGGATCTTAGGCTCCTTCAAAGGAAAATGTGTTTGTGATAGCGTGGTCAGATTGGCCTTCTGTGCTTCGATTTACCATATTTGGTGGGAAAGCGAATATGCATATGTCTCTTCACCTACGTCTCTCAACCATATTTTAAGCTCTTTGGAGTTTAATCTTTGAGCTAAAGTGAACCATCTTCAGGCTTTGACAAAGAATTCTATGATAAACTGCCACACTATTAGCTCTAGGGGCTCCATGTCCAGCTCATATAGCTATTGTTTTTTTACCCTTTGGGCATGTTCTTGTCTTTTTCCTTTCTTTTTTAATATATTATATATATATTCTTTCTTTCATCTCAATATATTTTCATTCAAAAAAGTTATGATCAGTGGGCAAAGTGAGCATTAGAGGTTGAAACAAAACCACATAACCTCAAACACAAAACCAGAAAAAAAAACAAAGAATGAAGAAGAGAGAAGAAGAAATTAGAAGAAGAAGAAGAAGAAGAAGTAGAGAGCAGATCACAAAAACAACAAGGTGTTGTAGTTGAGATCAATACCTCTCCCTCTTAGACACCAATCTTATTTATAACCAAAAAGTAATCAATTACATAGAGAAAGTCTCCATAAATAAGAGGAGACATAAAAAGAAACAAATAATAATAATAAGGAAATAAATAACAATTGAAATAAGGAAGGAAAAATAAGAGCACCAGCCTATTTGGTAGGTTCTTGATTTGGTAGGCTAGGCCCATGTGGGCCATATTTAACACCCTCCCTCAAGCTTGGAGTATACAGATCACCCAATCCAAGCTTGTGACAGTTTAATCGATACGTTGGTCCAAACAATAGCTTCGTAAGAATATCAGCAAGTTGATTTGAAGAAGATACGAAGGGAGTAACAACCATCTTCTTCATAACGGTATCTCGAACAAAGTGACAATCAACCTCTATGTGTTTGGTACGCTCATGAAAGACTGGATTACTAGTAATATAAATAGCAACTTGATTGTCACACATCAACGACATAGGTCTAGAGATAGGAAATCCAAGTTCTTGTGGAAGAGTTTTCAACCATAACAACTCAGCAGTATTATGTGTCATAGCACGATATTCACCTTCAGCACTGGACTTGGATATAGTAGTTTGTTTCTTACTCCGCTAAGTAACCAGATTACCTCCAACAAAAGTACAGTATTCAGTGGTGGAACGTCTATCACCATCAGCTCTTTCCCAATCAGAAACAGAATAACCAGCAATGTCAAGGTGCCCATGTCGATGATAAATAAGACCAGTTCCAGGAGCTTTCTTGAGATATCGCAATATGCGACAGGCTGCCTCCCAATGAGCAACTTTAGGAGCATGCATAAATTGACTAACAACCCCAACAACAAAAGAAATATCAAGCAGAGTTACAGTTAGATAAATCAATTTTCCAACCAAGCGTCTGTATTGATGAATATCAGAATATTCAGGACTATCACAAGTTTCAAGTTTCTGATGTGGATCCATTGGTGTATCAACTAGTTTACCTCGAAGAACTCTAGACTCAGAAAGTAAATCAAGTACATACTTTCTTTGAGACAAACTAATGCTTTTACTACTGCGAACCACTTCAATCCCCAAGAAGTAATGAAGAAGACCTAAGTCTTTCATCTAGAAATGAGTATTTAGATAAGATTTAATTTCAGCAATACCAGTCTTATCATTCCCTGTAATAATAATATCATCAACATACACAGCAATAATGGTGACATGAAAAGAATGGCGTCTCACAAAAATTGAATGATCAGAGTAACATGTAACGAAGCCAAAATTTATAATAACAGTGCTGAACTTATCAAACCATGCACGAGGAGATTGTTTTAGTCCATAAATTGTTTTAAGCAATTTACACACCTTAGTTAAGTTCCCTCCCTGAGCAACATACCCTAGAGGTTGATCCATGTAGACTTCCTCATGTAGGTCACCATATAAGAAGACATTCTTAACATACATTTGATAAAGAGACCAATCTAGATTAACAGCCAAAGAAATAATAACATGAACCGAGTTGAGACGAGCAACAGGAGAAAATATTTCAAAATAATCCATCCCATAGGTCTGAGTGAATCCTTTGGCAACCAGTCTAGCCTTTAGTCTGTCAACAGTCCCATCAGAATTATGCTTCACTGTATAAATCCATCGGCAACGAACCACTGAATGACCTGCAGGGAGATCCACAAGCGTCCATGTTTGGCGTGCCAATAAGGCATCCATTTCAGCATCCATAGCTTCTTTCCACCCTGGATGGGACAAGGCTTGGGAAAGGGTAGTAGGAACAATAGTAGTGGATAGTGAGTGAACCAAATTTTGATGAAAACAAGAAAGATGGGCTGTGGAAACAAAATGATCAATAGGAAAAGTACTTTTACGAGTACGAGTACCTTTACGTAGAGCAATAGGGAGATCAGAAGAGACCTCAGGATCAAGAGTAGTAGTTGACGAAGCAGCTAGTGCAGTAGTAGTTGGAGCCACTGGCTGATGTCATGTATAAACCTGCAGGGGAGGTGGAGGGTCAGTTTGTGGTTCAGATGGTAAGGTGGAATCAGTGTCTGGTTCAGGAGCATCAGGTAAGGTAGGGACTAAAGGAATTGGTGGTTCAGATGGAGGTAAAGGAGATGGCACCAAAATGTGATAGTATGGCTTATCTTCGAAGAAGGTAACATCATGACTGACATAGTGACGTTTGGTAGTAGGATCGAAACACCTGTAACCTTTTTGAGTACGAGAATAACCAAGAAAGATACACTTTAGAGAATGGGGGGAAAGTGTTCCCAATTTAGAATGCATAATGTGAACAAAGCATGTACTACCAAAAACTCTAGGATGAACAGGAAACAAAGGAATGTTAGGATAAAGAAAACGGAATGGGACTTTGTCGTGTAAAACAGAAGAAGGCATATGATTTATGAGAAAACAAGATGTCAAGACAGCGTCACACCAATAAAACTGAGGGACATTCATATGAAACATTAGTGACCTGGAAATATCCAGAAGATGCCTATTATTACGTTCAGCAACCCCATTCTGTTGAGGGGTATAGGCACAACTGGTATGATGGATTATACCATTAGCAAAACAAAAATCAGACACAGAATTTTGAACATATTCAAGAGCATTATCTGTACGTAACACTTTAATTGAAACTCCAAACTGAGTAAGAATCTCTTTATGAAACCTTTTGAAAATAGAAAGAAACTCAGAACGATCTTTTATTAAATAAAGCCAGGTCATATTAGAAAAATCATCCACAAATGTAACAAAATAAGGGAAACCTAACCTATAGGGTACACGACAAGGGCCCCAAATATCATAATGCACTAAAGAAAATGGAGTAGAATTCTTAGGACTAGAACTAGAAGGGAAAGACGAACGATGATGTTTTCCTAACTCACAAGCCTCACATTGTAATGAAGTTAGAGACTTGCAACCAGGAATAAAAACCTTCATCTTAGACAAAGACAAATGACCAAGCCGTTGATGCCATTGAAGAGGAGTAGTAGTAATAGTAGTAGTTACAGCAATATGTAAATGTTCAGTGGGCTCCAAGTAGTACAGACCAGCATGCTCACGTCCGCCACCAATCATCTCCTTGGTCCTGAGATCCTGAAAAGTACAATAGGAGGGATAAAAGGTAGTGACACAATTGAGAGATTTAGTTAGTTGACTAATAGACAAAAGATTAAGAGAAAAATTAGGTATATGTAGGACAGAGGGTAAGGACATAAACTGGTTAAGAGAAACATTACCATACTGAGAGGCATTAGTAGAGGACCCATCAGCAAGGTAAATAGTAATAGGTTTATTTGTGTTATAAAAGGATGAAAAGACAGAGGACTGACCCGTCATGTGACAGGTAGCACCCGAATCAATGATCCAAGGGTGAGGGGATGTGTAGGAAAGAAGGGCAGTTGTACCTGTACGAGCCAAAGTGGCAGTAGAAGAGAGTCCAGTGTTCTCAAGGTTTTGAACCCTTCGAAGAAGGGCTTCATACTGATCAGAAGATGGAGCAAGTGTAGATGGTGGAACCAGTGCAGTCGGGGATGCATCATCAATGGTTACAGTATTCACCAAATTATCTACCCATTCAGGGTGACCAAATTTATCCCAACAGGTATCAGTAGTGTGGTTGGATTTATTGTAATGTGTAAAAGCGGGTAGATTTATCAATTTGAGAACGGCCAAAACCACGACTACGGCCACGACCTCGGTTGGAGCCACGACCCCTAAAGGGGGTACCCCGACCACGGCCAGCAAACAAAGCAGTTGTATCTCTTTGGGAAGTGTCAGTCTGAGGAACCAAACGTTGGAGACGAAAGAACGTCTCGCTTAGGGTAGGTATGGAAGCACCAACAAGCAGCTGACTCTTCACAGCTTGATACTCAGAAGAAAGGCTAGCAAGAAATTTGGCCACATAAAACTCAGACTGTTGAGTTTTCAGTTTGTTAATATCAGTAGAAAGCGGTTGCACAGCCTTGATCATCTAAAACACCAAGTAAAATCAGTACATATGTAGAGAAAAAATATCAAAGGCTTATCAAACCAAGTGTTGAAGATAGCCAAGATCTAATGCTCTGATACCATGTAACAAAACCACATAACCTCAAACACAAAACCAGAAAAAACAAAGAATAAGAAGAGAGAAGAAGAAGAAGAAGAAGTGGAGAGCAGATCACAAAAACTACAAGGTGCTGTAGTTGAGATCAATACCTCTCCTTCTTAGACACCAATCTTATTTATAAGCAAAAAATATCCAATTACATAGAGAAAGTCTCCATAAATAAGAGGAGACATAAAAAGAAACAAATAACAATAATAAGGAAATAAATAACAATTGAAATAAGGAAGGAAAAATAGGAGCACAAGCCTATTTAGTAGGTTATTGATTTGGTAGGCTAGGCCCATGTGGGCCATATTTAATAGAGGTAAAAATGGAATCTCAAGAAATGCTAGCTATACTAAGTGGTACATCCTAGTTTATTTCTTCTCATTTAAGTTTTGATTAATAAAACTTAAAAGGTTGCCCAGGTCCTCAAGTTCTATGGTCCTAGAAAAAAAATATACAAACTAATCCTACATATTACACATGACTTTACTCGCTAGCAAAGAACACTTTTAATGGAAATAGAACGTAAATTAGGAGTTTCATAGCAGATGCAGTCTGTAAGACCAACTGCTGAACTCTTTTAGAATCGACAGAAGGTAGGGGTTGTGCTCAACCAATGCGATACAAGCTCTTCTAGAGTTGTCTCCAAGCTTTTCCAAGGCTTGGAAAGGGGTGAACTTCTTCAAGACTTCAAAAAATGAGAAACTCTAAATTCAATTCAACAAAATCTTCTTCTTACATTGTTGCCTACTACATATTATAAGAAAATAATTCTAATCAAAGCCTAAATGAAAATTAGGGTTCAGTTCCCATTTATTGATTCAAAGATGGCCTTCTTCCATGATCACTAATGGCCACTATTTCTTCCTAGAATAATTAGTAGAATTTGCACTCACGATTAGTATGCACACACAAAATACGTTACAGTCTCCATGGTAATGTAGATTGCTCTGACATAAAATAAAGTACGGGGACATAAAGCTAGGAACAGTTTTTCCTTCATCATAAAAAGTAAATGAGATCATAAATAACCAACAATGAAAAATCCTGATAGCATACTCCAATTATTCGTGAACCCTAATATAACGCCTTTGAACCTCAAGGTGAAATTATGCTTCTTCACCATGGTTGGAGGAAAGTTGGGTCTAAGCCAGGAATATAAAATCTTATAGTAAAAAGAACGGAAGAAAAAAAAAATATTCTCCCAAAAATAGTGAATTCCACTGTAAACAGTATGCTCATTTTTTTAGACCATCTCGGCTGAATGTAAATGCATGCTAGACATACATCCAACATTCAACGGCTATCTTTTCTTTTTTCAAACTTGCCCTTTCTATAAAGAAAAAAGAAAATGTGCTTGCAATTGAGCGTTTGTATGTGTGCTGATAAGGTTTTTTTTTTTCCTTACTTCTAATGAAAGCAGACTATATAAATAGAAAATTTTAGCTTATGTCCGTTTCAGTAGATAAAGCCTATAGAATCTCAAGGTAGTATTTATACCTGCAGTTGCTTGTTTGATAAGACTCCCATTGTAGTTGCAGAGGGTGAAACCATATCAGGATTCTTCATTGGTGGGTGATGACCAACTGGTATCTGCCTATGCTGGAATAGGAGTGCTTGTTGTTGTGAAGAAGTTCCCATCATAGGTACTGAAGGTGGAACCATGACACAATCTGAGATTTCTGGCGGTGAAACCATATCAATATTGTTCATGGGTGGGTGATGCGCAACTGGTATCTGCCCATGCATTAGCTGGAATATAGGTATTCGTTGCTGTGAAGAAATTCCCATCTCAGGTACTGAAGGTGGAACCATGGTACAATCTGAGGTTTTTGGCCAATGCAGTGAAGGAGAAAATGAGCTTAGGTTTTTGGGCGCTGCATTGTAGGTATATGGTGTGGGTTGATTCATTAGACCGGATGTGAGTGGTGGCTGTTGGGATGATGAATTTCTCTCAGACACCGAATTCTGGAAGGTGTAGTCGTTGTTCAATCCATAGTGGCTGGACTCAGGATGAACTGATATTTCCTCGCAAAAATTCTTCATGAGTGTCTGGTGAACAGTCCTGTAATTGAAAATTAAAAAAGAGGATAAATTTATGCTTTCCTTTTTTCATCTTCCATTAGTAGCATATAGCCATATAAGGGCCATGAGCTCATCATAGTTAAATTTGTGAAGGGTCCGTCTGAATGTAATCAAATTGATTACAAGAGACTTTTCACCAAAGTAACCTTCTTTTATTATAGCATGGTTTCCAAAGCCAAAGGAAAAAAGGTAAAGCCAATTTCCATGCACACTTCAGAAACCGGTGCAATTATACCCTTTCAATTTTTAAAAGAAATAATCTTTAAGATTCGACGATTACAAAACATATGGTAAAATCTGGTTGTAGCCCATTCGGTTACAATCAAACAGTTATTTATAGAAGCAGTATTTCTTGTAGATTTTTTGAATATTTAATTCCATAAAGTAAATGAAAGAAAATATAGACCTTCGAGGCTTCAGGCAGGGGTCTACTTCCATTTGCACTCTATTATGAGGAGGGTAAGGTCCCCAGACAACCGCTTCTTTGTAAAAGTCATATCTAAGCCGTCTATGTCCTGTGCTGGGTTCTTCCTTTTCAACTCTCTCTTTTTCCTGTCTTTCTCCTTTCTTCCGCTTCTCATTTGTCTTCATTTTCTGCTCATGTTGATGCATCAAAGACTTATTAGGCATGGAACAAAATATTGAAATCATAATCCAAGCATTTCACTTGGAATAACAACTGCAAGTTAAGGCGTCACGCTTTTGGTAACACAATATATATATATATATGGAGAGTGTTTCTGGCATTTTTTTTTTTTTTTTGTTTCCTTACTTCACAAGAGCAAATAGGCATGCGAAATGCATTTGATGGTACTGCTTCACTTTTGTACTCCCAAAATATAAATCGAGTCTTCTAAGGAGAAAAGAAGCAGCATTAAAAATTTTGCTTATGTATTCCCAGAGAAACTCTCTTTGAGATTAGTTCCTAGTCAGGTTGAAATTGTTGGCTGATGATGAATCACTTATCCAACCTATTTGCTATTCAGTTCAAAATTTAGGTTATTGTTGGATCACTTTTGGTAGTGGGTTATTTTGGGTTATTTAACAGACTGCTCGAAAGAAAAAAATAAATAAAAAAGCCATAAGTTTTCTTCCATGTAGATGAAATCTTACATACAAATGTCTAAACTACTGTTGCCATTGTTCTAGGGAATCCCATCTAAGTAACAAAAACCCCTAAGTGAATCGATTCTCCTTTCATTGTGGGTAATCACCAAGTTTAATACATGGCCAAAATGGTCTGACTGTTTGAACCAACTTGGAAGTTTCCAATCCTAGGCTATTTCATTAGGAAAACAAGGTTGGCCGTAGTCAGATCGTATAGGGTTTCGAATTACTAAAATGGGTTGTTGAGTTTTGGTCTGGCAATCAACATCTACTCTTACTGTTGAGGACACAGTGATGCGAGGGACATGGGGTTGCTTACATATATGAAGATAGGAGAATTGAACCCACAGACATGATCTCTTGGGATACTATATTCCACTGGTAGGATACGAATCAACTGTGCTAGCTATTGTTGTTTTATTATGATATATTAATTTTAATATAAAAAAAATTAAAAAAGGAATATAAAACTCTTAACTATAGACCATTGAAAATGAAAATGTTAAAAAGTTTACAGTTTGCCTCATTGGTTTACACCAGAAGCTGTAAAATATAGTGCATGAATGAAGATATCTTTAATTGGGTCCTTTTGTTTGACATCAACTTGTGTCAATGGTCTATTCCCACTTAATTTCTTTTCTTAAGATGTCATTGGGTCATCATAGAAATCCCAATATACAATGGAAGTATTTTAATATTTGAGACCAAAAGAATAAAGGGAGTTTTTGCACCATCAAGCATACCAATTGTTAATATCAATAGTGTTCAATAAGAATATCCCTTATCAATTCGATGCATTTATGTGGAAATAACCAGAGTCAAGAAGGTACTTAACCAGATAGATTTAAATAAAAAAAATAAAAAATAAAAAAAAAACAAAAAAATATAGCCATGGAAATATTAAGCCGATAATGCACTGGATGCTGTATCATCGAGATCCTACTGTGCAATGGGCCCACCCCTATATTGGCATAGGACCCACCGTGTAAACCTTAGATACCCTCCCTGGTTGCATTTTGGGATAACGTATTCCCAAAATAAATAAAACCCGTAGATTAAAAAAATTAGATTACTATCACAAAAAAGAAAAGCAATTAGGTTAGAAAGCCTCACTTTCTTCTTAATGATTGTAACGCTTCAGCGACCTAGCAATCCGACCTGCTCATATGTCAATATGGGACTATTAGACTCCCATGCATTTTTCTAAAGGAAGAAAGAAAAATAAATTATGGATTTTGGATTATGGATTCTCATATAACCAATATAAAACCATTGTTCAGAAACCATAGATCATTCGTAGATGAATAACAACTTTGAAATGTTGTCGAAATTATTAAAATCTGGAAGATATTTTTTGATACAGATAATTCCAAACAAAATCAAATGAAATGTTATAGATAGATACTTCCTACTAGCCATTCCATTTGTGCAGGAGAGAGAGAACTCTAACTACCTTTAACAGGAGAAGATCATCCACGAAGACCCACGAAGACAATGAGGAAGCTGGTTAAAAGAAAATTAATTAATGGGTAAGCAAAAACAAAAACAAATACCAATTAGGCAAAAAAGAAATGGTGAGGACATGCATTTTTATGGACGTTTTGAATAAGAGTGAAGAAGCAGATCTTATGGAAATGAAAGATCTTGGATTAAAAGATCTAAAAAAGATAGTTAGCATTTTAGAAAAGAATTTCTGATTTATCACAATATATGTTTTAAATCCATTGGAATTAAGTTTTGATTTTTTTATTTTTTTATAAAAAAGGAAAGAAGAAACGTTTTGAGTCACGTATTACTACCTTCTAATTTTGCGTAGGAAATAATAAATCGTCAAAAAAAATAAATAAACGTATGTCAGAGACTCTGACAGAGCCAAGTAAATGCTCAAGGGACTTTTTCGTCATAAAAGAAAGAAAGAAAAAAAATGAAAAGAAAAAAAAAAGGCTCAGCTGCTCAGGGAACTATGAGAGACTTACCCGGCTTTGAATCATAGATCTAAAACTGGATCAAACTAGCTGGTTTGTTGTTTCAACCAGACCACTGCCAGATTGTCTCCAACCTACTGGTTTGATTCGAATGAACCAGCCTGACCTCAAACTGTGAGGGAATATTGCCCTGAAACTGAGACAAAAGATGTCAATGGTGGGTCCAATAACTTTAAGCAGTATCGAAGGGCTGAAGTCATCATTAGACAATTAGAAAGATCTGTGGGTCCTGAGCGCAGAGAGAGAGAGAGAGAGAGAGAGAGAGAGAGAGAGAGAGAGAGAGTTTGTTCTGTGCAAGGTGCATGTGGTCGTCAAGCTCCTATGGCATTTGCAGAAGGCATGCAAAGGATCGTATCATGCAAAATAATAGAGAAGCAACCAGAATAAAGAAAACGGTAGTTGCAGAATCTTACCAGAACAAAGAAAGATCTAAATCAGATGATTGTGTCTGGATTCATCGCAGGGAAATTGTATCATCACTGAAAAAGAAGATTGAAGTCGTCAGGATACAAATCTTATAGACAACTCTAGGATCGAAACCCATTAACGAAAAACGGAAAAAACCCTAATTATCAAGAATGTTCTTAGAAAGACAGGAAAAGGAAAACCAGGAAGCATTTCATAACAGCTTCTTCTACTGGAAGGTAATAGAAGATCAAATTCATCTTCACAACTCCAAAACAACAAAAGAAAAACCAGGCAGGCGATTTAAAAAGCAAAAGTATTTATCAAAAGAAAGATCAAACAACTTTAGGATCAAAACCAATTTAGAACCCTCCTCGCCCTTTTGAAAAAAAAAAAAAAGGCATGATCCATAGTTTTTTTTTTTTTGGTTAGGTTGCATGATCAATAGGTTTTAGGAGTAAGAGAAAAGGGGAAAAAAAAACTGCCGATCATTTCATAGATTTGCGTAGCAAAGGAGCTATGTCCAAGGCATCACGCACGAACAAATATGGGGAAAATAGAAATAAAACATAACGAAAAGGATCTAGAAATATATATAAACATTTATCTATTCATTTTTATCCCCTTCGCTGAAAGTGGCCTCTTTTGGCTTCAGACTGAATAGAGGGCCAAAATGGCATCATCAAAGTAATAGGGTAGGGTGGTCAGAAGCTTTCAAGCCAGGCAATTTCAGGAATGTAAATGGATCCCATTGATGCCCTCTGGAATCCATCTTCTACTGATGTTGGCTTCACTGTGATTTTTTGACTCTTACAAACGAGCTAGGGAATAGAAGGAAAAACAGAAAGAGGAAGGAAAGATGACTCCATGTATCTAAGGAATCTAAAGAAGGTAAGATGGGCTTCTAACTCACTTGGTGGATGGGGAGGGAGAAACTTTTTGCTTTGTTTGTATGAGAATAAGGAAAGAAGGCTTTATATAGGGCTAGAGGTTGAGTAGAGTCACTTTTCAACCAAGGTAACATCTCAAAAATTTCATAGCGAGGAATTTTGCATGATTACCTTTCCTTTTTTATTAGGCTGGAGCCGCTGGACTAGTTGGCGATTAGTCATTTATCCTTGACCAAAGGTTGTTTAAAATTTCAGAACGCACTACATAGACTGGCTAAAACCGGACCTTGTTTAAAAGTATTAGTTGTAAAGATTAATACCTAAATTAACTTCGAATGATGTATTAAGCATGGAATGAAAACCTTAACTATGCTGGTAACATGGGTTAATTTCGAAGGTTGTCCATAGCAAAATCCTAATAACTATTAAGTTAGTTGAAGTTGGTTCAAGCGGCGATGCAATCCTCATACCGCTATCGGATTGGAGTTTTCGGGTTACCAGGGTCCACTATCAAGAAGATTGAATCTCTGATGAGTTCTTTCTCATGGAAAAGGAACAAATAACAAGAAAATTATGCATCCATTAGTTGGGCCTTAGTTTGTCTTCTGAATAAAGAAGGGGGTGGGGTTTGAGAAGAGTCAAAGAAGTGAATTCAGTGAGCTTCCTTATACTCCTATATTGAAGATTGCAAAGAAACAATTTTTTTTTTTCTTACTAAAGGTCAGCAAGAATATATTAATCAAAGAAAAAGGAAAGAATACACAAGAAACACCAAGAGATCCTAGGCAAAAAAATGCAAACTAATGTAGGACCACCTTCGAAAGCCATCAACAGCACCTACCGAATTCAAACTAGATAGACATAAAAGAAATGAAACCGAAGACTAGATAAGCTATCGCAAGCGAGATCATGATTAAGCACCCTCAGTATAGCCCCAAAAAACAGACTGACTACTATGCCGGGCCGCACTGGTAGCTAGAAAATCTGCCGCCATGTTGGCTTCTCTATAATTATTGGATATTCCAAGAGCCACCAACAAAAAAAATTCTCACAAGATCTCTATTCATGAAGGAATCTCCAAGGGATAATCCAGTGATGAATACTAATAACAACTACCATAGAGTCACATTCAATATACATAAAGCGAATACCTAATTTCGTAGCCTTTTTTCACTTTTTGAAACAAAGCATTAATGTCACACCCTAATTCCGACTGAACCAGAAGTGTGAGTAAATCGCTACTAAATCAACGGTTCACACCAGGATCCCAATAAGACCGTGTCACCATACAAACCAATGCACATAACCGTAATCAGAATATAATAAATACAGCAGAAGTCCTAAATTAATGGACTGAGTATATTAATAATAAATAAATAAGTATCCAAATTACCTCAAATACCAAAACATAAACTATAATTTATTACATCGTCTTATAGTCAACTGAAATAAATACATACTAAATCCTAGAGGTACACGCAAAAGTGACACTCGCATTACTCGTCATCCTCGTTGACCCCTGCTTGCACATCCAAAGTAGCAACACCACCATACATGTATCCACATAGTCCTGCACAGTGTAACATGCGTCAACATTTGAAAAAGGTGTATATACAAAATGGTGTGCTTACAACTTAGCTTAGTAAGGAAATCAAACAATGTAACAAGCAACATGCTTGGATGACATTCATATATGGTCTGGTATAACTTGCAAAGTGTTATGGTAAGGATAAAAGGCCACCACACCTTCATGCACGAGAGTGTGAGTACGTCCAACGGATCACACATCGCAGTTGTCCCGTATCACTCACTCCAATATAGAGATAGAGCTCGAGTCTGGTGGTCAGGCTGAACCACAGTATCACGTCCTCCCCCTGATACCCTACACTATTCAATACCTACACCCCTATTGGCGAGGGCTTGCAAGTGGGTTCTTCTCTAACTAATCCTATATGTTATCACAGTATCTAAAATCCTACCCCAGCACATCTCCCTATGGAATAGAGATAAGGCTCAAGTTTGACGGTCAAGCCATAAACCACAATGTCACGTCCTCCCCTTAATACCCTACCCTTATCGAGAATGCTAAAGTAGTGACGATACGAAAAGGTGTTAGTGTGGGGAATGATCCAAGACCTCATGCCTTTCCCATTTCACACACTAATGAAAACAATCACATGTCTAACAATCACAATCCTAGCATAGAGAGTATGTATGGATAGAATAATAGCAGAAAATAAATATGACATGTTGATATGCACAAGCAACACACCACAGAAACAATAAGTATTAACAACGTTTTACTGTTATTAGTTAATTAGGGTTTGGGTCCGATTCCCTTATCTGATGCTTGATTGCAAGCTCTCCCTTCATCATAGAATCCAACCTTACTGTCACAGGACCTACATATCATTAGGGTTTGGTTAGAATTAGGTTCATATGATTTACATTGGTCGAAAACCAACTGGGGTCGAAAACCACCCCATTCTGTACATACCGGTCGCACATACTGGTCATAGGTCACTGTACAGATAATGCGACCGATATGTCCTAGTGGACAAACCTGGCAAGTTTCCCGAGGGGTACCAGTCGTAGTACCGATCACACCCAAGTGCCACAGGTATAGTTGATCGGTATGCCTCCGTACCTCCTCTAATTTGCTCTCATCTTCTGTCGGTCTTCTAACTTGACTTCTAGGGTTTCTCCTAACCATTCTAGGCCTGAGCAATGTATCAGGGTTTGTTTTATCCCCCATTTAAGTCTTACATTCTGATGAACCTTAGTTTAGAATTTAGATCTAGGGTTCATCAAACGAACTAGGGTTTATCGACGAAATAGGGTTTTGGATCAATACCTAGTCTTTCATGGTATTGATCATAATCTAGACCAACCTAAGAGCAAGGTAGGTAAGGTACTCACCTTTGGTCTATGAGCTACGATGTTCTTCTTCCATCGGAGTCTCCTCTATAACCTTCCTCAGCTCCTTTCTCCTCTTCAGATCTCCTTCTTGTCTCTAGGGTTTGTGAGAGTCAATCAAAAGGATCTAAGGAGGGTAAGGAGTCAATATATAGATTAGGATAGGTTTTAAGAGAGTTTCCTATGTAAGGTAGGTCTCTAGGATTGAGATTTGGAAGGTGGATCCACTGGGATTCGTTCCCAATCTGAACAGTCAACCTGTATGGACATACCGGTAGACTGTTCATACAATCGGTATGTAGATGGGTATGTAAAACCAGTATGTATATTTCTCAAATATGTTTCATCTATTTTCGTACCTGGACTTGTGGTTTATCATCAAAGCTTAGAACTGCCATCGACATTTAGTTTCATACACCCGTCTGAGGCTGACACAAAAATACCTCCAACACACAAGGAGCTAGAGGAGAATGGACAGCCAAATTTACCCGTTTTAAGAGAGTTTCTTATGTAAGGTAGGTCTCTAGGATTGAGATTTGGAAGGTGGATCCACTGGGATAAGTTCCCAATCTGAACAGTCAACCTGTATGAACATACCGGTAGACTGTTCATACAATCGGTATGTAGATGGGTATGTAAAACCAGTATGTATATTTCTCAAATATGTTTCATCTATTTTCGTACCTGGACTTGTGGTTTATCATCCGCTCATCCCTTCTGGTCCGGTTATGATTGGAAGACCTATCATGACATGAAATATAGGTTTAGATCGGATTCGTGGAGTGCGGGTCTTACAGTTAAACTCTGACATATAATTTGTAGTAGTACCAATGAAGCCATCAAACCACCCAGTCTTTTGGCCATCATGGTCGAAGGACACTCTCCAAATCTTAGAACATACACTCGTCTGAGGCCGACACAAAAATACCTCCAACACACAAGGAGCTAGAGGAGGATGGACAGCCAAATTTAGCCGTCTAGTTATTACCAAATCTAAGACAGTTTTCACGCTACATTTCATCTTAGGGGAAGCTTCTAGAATATCCCTGGCCACTAGATTAAACACATGAAAAGTGCATTTTGTACCTGCAAGAAATAGTAGGCAAATAGCAACATATCCATAGCCCAAACTTTTTTCATAGAGCTCGAGTCAGGTTTAGCCTTCCACCCCTTCAACCATTCCATCACAAAAAGATGACCAGTCCGCAGAAAAAAGAAGATTGATACAAATTCTTCAGAGAAGTAGGATAGCCTCTTGGCCAAATGGATCTACCACAAATATCTGATTGGATACTTAGACTATTCTTTGTGCTTCTGATGCAACGTGGACTCGGAGAAAGATCCTCAAGGTTAGAAACATTGTTTCAAATGTTAACAAAATTCGAATTGATGATGGAGCTGGAACTCTTTTATGGCTTGATAATTAGCAACCGTCGGGAGTCCTTCTTCTTACTTTTGGGGATCATATCAGGCAGCTCCAATAGGCTCGTTTTGGTTACGTCTATCATCTCAGGGGTCAGTGGGATACTAGGCATCCGAGCTCCATCGTTCTTTGTAAGGTTTTAAATCTTCTGTAGTCTATTGTGAGGAAACTAGATGTCAATTGATAATAGAATCTGAATCAGAAGTATTTAGGGGATCTTTGAATTGATCTCGAAATTGGTAGAGTTAAGAATCCGATTCCATGTACGAAAAGTGGATGAACATTTACGCATATTCCTAACCCATGCCACCAAATGTGATAAATAGAATCACAAAATAGGAATTTCGTCATACTCAGTTTCTAGAAAAGGTCATTTCCATTTACTCTATCCAACAATTGCTGTATTTAGCACTACCTTTTGCGATAGGATCGCCAGTAGCGCTGCCGAGTGGATGGGCTGATTCTGACCGTTGAGAGTGCATCCGCATGTGTTCCGATGCACTCCTAGGGATCAGGATCATCACTAACACTCAACAGCGCTATAGACGATCCAGATCCCTATCTGTCCTCTATAACATAAAAAAAAATACTCATTGCTATAGGGAAGAATACCTTGTAGCATACTCTCTGTCTAAAAAGGGTGGGTAGATTGAGGCTCCTTTTTTTGGGAATCATCCTGCGTTAGGTAGTTGGGTTGCAATAGGGGTGGGTTGGGTCAGGCATTTACAAACCGCAACCCAACCCTGAGTCCCTTAAATCTACCCTAGGCTCGACCTAACCCTGTCAAGGTCAGACAATGCATCAACCCAGCCTGACCCTGTTAGGGCTCAGGGCTGGGCCTAGTAAGCCGTAATTGGATTGGAGAATCTGTTGAATGACACTTGCAATAAGATCGCAAGTGTGTCGTTAGTTTTGATGTAAAATTTACCGGAAAATTATACGTGGTACATTTTATACATAAAAAAAAAAAAAAACTCAATAGTTGTTTTCAGTAGGTAAAAGAAAGACAAAGTTCTTTTTCTATCCCTCTTAGAGATTATTATATTTTACCTTGTGGAAATAAACATCAAAAAAATTTTTACCAATAAAATATTACACGTAAAATTTTATGTCAAAACAAACGAAAAAGATAAGAAATGAAAAAAAAAAAAAAAAAAAAAAAAACTACGAAATATAGATCGGCAACTGGCTCGAAACAGGATAAGATCCTCTATAACATTTGGCCCACAGTTTTACAAAACTGACGAATAACTTTTGAAGCAATTTGCTTGTTCACCTCACGTAAAATGGGTTTACAATAATAGCCGAAACGTTTTGCTCTCAACGTGCCATGTCTGTCTTAATCTGAAGAGTGACAAAACAGTAGTTAATAAATGAATGTGGCTAGGTGGGTTGCACTAAATATATGACACGTTGTTTTTTTAGACAAAATTAACTCTGAAAAATAATAAAAGTAAAGAAATCTATTGTCCAAATTCAATGAATCCCGGTAAAAGAGTAACTTTAACTGCTTGTCTTAGAGCTGGTACACTCATTTTCCATTTAAGTACATTGCGTAGTTTCATATCCCAATGACAGATAAGGACTCAGTTCCTTTAACCCACGGTGAGGGGATCATCTCTTTATTCACTTTCTTAATTTACATCGGTTCAGAATTATCTCGTTTTGGCCACTGAAATAAAAGCATATGAGTTGGTATATGATACGGTGTATTTTTAATAATACTTGATTTGCATGTATTTGTATTTTTTTTTGAAATTATTCTAAATTCAATCAATCTTATATTCTAAAAGTGGATCCCATAGCACATCATTGGTGATCGAATTCCAAAGAAGATACAAGTACAAGCTGGTGATCTGAACTCAAGTTTTCTCGTAATTAAAATCATTGATATTCTCTCTCTCTCTCTCTCTCATTCTATCACTTACAATGTCTGTCTCTACTTTAAAAATATATCCCCAAATCCCCTCTACTTAAAAATATCTCATAAATGCACATGGGGGCAGCGAAATATTTATTGTCACCCCCCTACTCTATCGAGAAATCATATACAGAGAATCTCAAGCACTGATCGGATAACAAAACGGTTTCAAAAACATTTGAAAATAATTATTAAAATCTTTGCGAACAATTTATAAAGCATGCTACTAGGCTTAGTATTTCATTCTTCAATAAGATCAGATATTTTTCTTTCTTGAAATTCACCCTATAAGTATGTGAAGTGGATAACTTATTCAGCATTTTTTCGTCCATAGCATAACACATGCACACAACATATCGATATATAGTTCAGGAGACATCAACCGCTGGTACAGGAAAGTACATAAGGCCAAACTGCAATGATAAGCACCTATTAGATCAAGGGAATATTGCTACTTACTAATGAGAATCTTGTTCTTACACATCTGATAGTGGTCCATGCAAAACTTTTGTATGATTTAGTCCAATGTAAAATAAATGCAATGTATGCATTCATATTTGTGACCTGGAATTCCTATTCTTGTGATCATCACAGTTTAACAACCATATGAATAGATTGTCCAGTTCTTTTCCTAGTTGTGAACAAATTTTAGGTTAAAACCTTATGTAGACAGCAAATTTTGTCACTCCCTCCTTGATGATGATGAAAATGGACAACCGGTCTCTTGAAGTCTCTCTAGTGGAACTTTACACTCCAAAAAAGACCAAAATGCGCCCATAATGCCTTTTGGGAAATTAATATTTAAAATCGACATCGTTGACTTGTGTATGTGTTTTTATCATCAAATCTCTTAACCCTAAACGCGGTGCGAATTGGCCCCGATTTTCCCAAATTTGCCTGACAAGAATCTTGCTTGCTACTCCTTTTCAGCAAAATGTTTCGCCAAGATCATTCTCAATTCTCATACTACTACATAGTGCTCGAAGAGACCTTCAAAATGATATATTATACTTCAAATTCTCACCGTCAGATAGAAAATTATAGCTCCTGGAAGAAACATTCCATTCCAGAGCATTTGGCTTTGAACTTAATTATATCTTCTGGAAGAAACATTCCATTCACTACAACAATCCACATTTTTGGCGACAGAAATTAATGACGGGAACAAAATTCCCGTGGCCAAAAATCATTTTAGCCGACGGTATCTAGATTCTCGTGGCCATAAATCATTTTTGGCCACGAAATTTAGGTTTTCGTGGCAAAAAAACATAGAGTTTACAGACAGCATCAAAATTCCCATGGTCAACATCATTTTGGCCACAGGAGTTACTTTCCCGTGGGCAAAAATCATTTTTGGCCATGGTAATATAATTTTCCGTGGAAAAAAAATCATTTTTGGCCACGGGATTTAGTTTCTTGTGGGCAAAAATCATTTTTGGGCACGGTATTTAAGTTCCTACGGCCTAAAATCATTTTAGCCGACATGATTTAGAATCCCATGGGCAAAAATGACTTTTAGCCTCGGGATTTGTTTCCCATGGGGAAAAATAGTTTTTGACCACGATATGTACGTTCCCGTGGCCAAAAAATCATAGAGTTTCCCCAAAAGACATGTAGTTCTGGCCTCCTAGTTCACTTCTCTCTCGTCGAAAATTGCCTAAATCAACTTTATTACCAATCTAAAAGGGGGAAGGGTTTTTTCTATTCAGCTATGAGAGAAACTGAGTGGAGAGGTAGGGCTGCGTGAAATCCAGGAAGAGAGTGAGGGAGAAAGAAGGAGAAGAAGTATGACCTAACTCTCTCAGCTCCCTCTAACTCTATCTGTATTTTCTATAGATCAATGAATGAAAATCCTTTCTACCGCTGAAGCCCTTTCTCCCGCTCAGTCATCGTTCCATCTTCAAATCCTTCTCTCTCTCCTTCAATCGATATCGTCGGTAACCTTGCGGCTCCAACTCCACTGTCGGCATTCTTGCGGCTTGATCCTATTGTTAGGATTTTTGTACTCCATCCTCAAGCTTCAGCAATAGACCACATGTACGTTTGATATAGAGAGAAAGGCAGCCCGTTTGGATCTCCTGATGTCTGCAGTACATATGGACTGGCTTATTCTTCATTTTCTATGGCGGTACATTTCTCACATTTCTTAACAATATCATTCTGGGGTTTAAATTTCGAAAACAATTTATGAGTGATGATTATTACTTGCTGGTTATGAAAGATAAACTTAACATGTGAGTGTGTAAAAGAGTGAACAATCAGTTTGCCATTCTAAAAGAAACATTTACAAGTTGAAACAAATAATTAAATCTAGTTTCTTCTTTTTTTTTTTTTTTTTATGCTAGAAAATAATTATAGTTCAATAATTTTTAATGGTGGATTAGTTTGCATTATAATTTTTCCTAATTTTGTAGTTCTTGTAAAAGGAATCGAAGTTCACTTGTTCAGGCATGGTTAAAGGACAAAGGTGATGCATGAGCTTCTCTTTCCCACGATCATCATGAGTTCCTATTTGGAGGCTCAGTTCCATATCAATCACATGGGGCCTCAAGGACTCAAGGGTCTACGTATGTATTTCCTGGTGAGATGCACTTGGGCCCCTGAATGAAGTATATAGCCCTTGTTCAGTGGCTGAATCATGGACTAAATAATTTTTGTAGTTAAACTAGAGTTGGATTTGTTATGCAGCAAGTTTACATAATGTAACAAGGAATCATAATAGCTAATCTAAAAATTCTAGTAGCTGCTTTTCCTTTTGAAATTAGAAGTTGCATTGGGAGAATTAGAAAAGGATTGGATTTGCTATTGTATTAAACTTTTTTTTTGGGGTACATTAATCATAATAAGAGAGTTGATAATTATGGGGATGTTCATATCCTTGGGTAGTTGGTGGGTTTCATACCTTGCAGAAGATTTGTCAATAGAAAACTTAGTTAATATAAGAGTATGTTTCATACCTTTTATTTTTTGGGATGATTTTGAACATTGCTTGTTGATGTTTCTTATAATTCATTGATTAATACTATTTGATGGAATTTTGAGCTTGTACATGGCCATTTGGTTTAGTTAATTGATGTGACTATTCTTGGTCACTTGCTTAGTGTCACTTGTATGCTTCAAAATACTTAATTTCTCATTATAGATTAGACTCTAGGCTGCTGTTGATGATTTCAATGACAGAAATTTCACAAGATCAATTGAACTCCTAGATTTCTCAAGCAATACTTGAGTAGGTTGTCTTTGATGAACATCCAAGTGTTACTTTAAGTTTTAGTGGAATAGTAATGCAGTTCAGTGTTCTAGAAAGAATCTAGAGCAAAAAAGTGCAGAGTCCAGAATGTGTTTGGTCAAGTGTTGAGATTGTGGGTTCTGTTTAGGTTCAGATTAAGTGGGTTGATAGGATATAGGGAAAATAGGTCAATGAATGGGAAATGGTGGAATTTTGATCGACTCTAATGATGCTGTTAAGTGTGAATGGATACTATGTGAACAAAAACTCTATAAATGGCATGTAGGTGGTGGTTTATATGGAATTTGGTTTTGAAGAAACAAACAAAACAAGGTTTTGGGGGTTTTGATGGTTGTTGTCAATGAAGTATGATGCAGAAGTAGCTGGTCAGTGATTAGGTATGCTAACAGAAAATAGAAAGAGAAAATAGAAATGAAGAAGGAAGAAATGGACCTCATTTCCAATAGAGAATAGGATTGACTTTTGATTCCAAGTAGAATTCAGGCATCAAAAACTAGAACTATCAAATTCACAAGTAATCCTCTTAAAATGATCTCCTTCGATGAAAATCAGATAAAATCCACACTACCCCTTATGACTGGAACTATGTAAATTCTGATATGTAGCCTTAATTGACCAGTTACAAAAAGTAGAGGAAGGCTCTAAAAAAATTCCTAATATGTCATCCAAATTTAAAATTGTTTTAAGATAAAATTTCATCTACACCCCATTAAGGATTGTTAACATCATCTACAACCACAAGATTGCAAAAACATCACCTAAGTCCATATAACTGACGGAAATCATTAAAATTATTGAAATATAATTTTACCCTCCATATTATAAATTGAAAAATTAAAAAAGTATGTTGATGGACTAATTTGACCTTCAAAATCAAACTTCTATTTTCTCTGTCTCTCTCTCTTTCCTTTTCACTCTCACCCAAGCCCTACGTTGTCGACGACATCCCATCTCCGGCATCCTCTTTGCCGTTCAGTGATCTTCATACAGGGGGAAAGCATTAACTAGGAAATCGAGTGAAGAGAAATGAGAGAAAAGATCACAGAAAAGGACTTCCTAGCTCCTGAATCAAAGAGAGAGAGAGAGAGAGAGAGAGAGAGAGAGAGAGAGAGAGAGAGAGAAAAGAGGGAAAAAGGAGTGAGCTCCTGAGTCTCTGCAGGTCTTCGTTCTCGGAAGCGACGAAGACGGCCGGATGACCTGCTGGAATTATGATGCCTGTTCTCTCTGTCAAATGTGCCATGACCTTCTCATAATGTCCCCCTTCTTCCTCCTCGTTTTTGATTTTTGTATTTTTTTGGTGGTTTCCTCTTGCCTTCCACCACCTCCTCTTCTTCTGCTCGACAAGTGAGGGCATGCCATCTCC